>PVHT020003144.1:227145-241557 GCA_004024745.2 Catagonus wagneri | reverse complement strand
TTTTTTTTTTTTTTTTTGCTTTTTAGGGCTGCATCTAGGCTAGGGGTCTAATCGGAGCCATTGCTGCCAGCCTGCGACAGAGCCACAGCAACACCAGATCCGAGCAGCATCTGCAACCTACACCACAGCTCACGGCAAGGCCGGATCCTTAACCCACTGAGTGAGGCCAGGGATCGAACCTGCAACCTCATGGTTCCTAGTCGGATTTGTTAACCACTGCGCCACGACGGGAACTCCGACATTTCCATGTTTTATCTAAATATTTACTCTTGAGTTTTAAAGCCATGACTGTGTGGCCACTGGCTAATTCCTGCTTCCCTCTCAAGTCTGCAGACGTCACTTCCTCCAGCTGGTCTTCCTCGACCATCTTGACTGAGTTGGATCGAGGTTATGGGAGCAAGGTGCTCCCCTGTAGCAGCATCCAGGACTTTCTTGTAAGACCCATTCATTCATTCAACAAGTATTTCCTGCATTGAATGCCTGCAGACTCTGTTGTAGTGCTGGAACTACAATGGAAATAAGACCCTGACCTCCTGGAGCTTCAGTTATAGTGGGAGGACCACAGAAAATACACACGTCTGTATTTTCTTATCTGCTAATAAGTTCTATGGAGAAAAACAAAGTAACCTGAGACAGACAGAGGGACTGGCGCCAAACTGTTCTGGATGGGGCGATCGGGGGAAGGCTTCTTCAAGGAGGTTAACATTTGAACTGAGGCTTCGATGCAGTGAAGGGGCGAGCCTCACAAAGACCTGGGAGAATGTTCCAGGAGGAGAAGACACCCTGAGGGGTTGGTGGCACTGGCCACACAGCAGGGGCTTAAACATGTGGAACAGAGGAATGAATGAAATTCTTTCTTGCCCACCTACACACAAGATTTAGTATTTGTTATTTCTTTTAAGGGGAATGTCGCCCTTTCTCTCTGCTTCCCCATCGCTTCCCTTCAAACATTGTGCCCAGTTCACTGAATTAAGCCGGGCTTGCTTCAGCCCCTGGCGGGGGCACCTCCAGGAGTCGCACTCACCGGCCAGGCTCCTGTGAGCACTAGGGTCCTCCGGGCTGCAACCTTGGGAGGGATGCAGTGCGGAGCCTCAGGCAGGCCCTTCGGGAAATAAGTGCTTATCTTTCTTCTTCAGGCCCCGGGGGACAAGGGAGGGCCAATTTGCCCATCCCAGCTGCCCCGCCCGTGTGTGGGGGCAGAGCGGTCCATTTTACTGGATTCCTCAGGGTGGCAGTTGAACACATTTGTGCTGTCTGTCCGTCAGCGTCTGGCACACTCTAGCTTGTTTGACAACAGCCTTGATTATATATTTTTTGTAAGATACATTTCTGCTTCCTTTTTACTACTAAACAGTCCCAGAATGCTTGCCCGACAGTCAAGCACAGCCGCTCTACGACAGGTACCAAGTACTGACAGAACTCAAAGAGGCAAACTGTAGACTCACCGAGATGTACACGTATTTCATTTTTTGTTACCAATCAAAAATAAATTCCATATATTGTTTAGCAAATATTACCATTGTTTTGTGACAAAAGACACAAGAGTCATTAACAACAAAACTCCCCGAGAGTCAAACTCATAACAATGCCAAAATAAATCACAAAAATATACAAATTAAATCTTATGCAAAATAAATATGAGTTCTTTGTTACGGTGGCTGTGACTTGCCCACCCATCCGGAGGCCGTTTGCGAAGGTCTCCCTTCCGTAGGAAGACGCGCAGGGCTGGGCCCGGTCCAGGGTATGGCTCAGCCCAGGAACCAGAAGTTGGAATAGGAAGTGAAAAATTGCACTAGGAGGAGGAAGTCATCGGACCAGTAATATTTGGAAATAATCATGACCCTCTGCAAAAAGTGATTATACAAGGGGACGGGAAGGGGAGGCGGGACCATGTCTCCACAGTAACTATGTGTGCAAAGAGGTAGCTGTGGAAGTGTGTGTACCTGCTCCTTTGACTTTACACACACTCACTGGTTCAGGCCGTGGCTTTGCTCCATCTGGCCCTCAGGTCCCAGGAACACAGCTCTGCAAGCCCCCGTGTGGACTCAGAAAACAAGCTGCTCCTGTAGCAAACTCAGGGGTTTCCCCCCACAGGGAACAAAGGTCTGGTGTCCTTCTTCCTTATGGCTGAGAACCCACAGGTATCACCACCTTCTCTCCAGTCTTGAAGGAATCACTTCTGTGACCGGAGGGGACTTTAAACTGACCAGGGGCCGGCACACTTGGTGCAACATTTCCTGGTCCCAAGCAGAGCACTTGGGGTTACGGGGCTCCCAGGTTGAGGGCAGGAATGAATAAATAATACTCAGGATGGCCTGCAGTCTCCCTCTCCTGATCACAGGCCCCAGCAACTGTTCCACCCAGCGAAAGGGCCAACGTGGACCTTGGTCCCACAGCCTCCCCGAAGCGGGGAAGCCTGCAGCACAGGGAAAAGCTGCTGGGGCAGCACTGCTGGGTGGGGAGGGGCTCTCAGGGCCCAGGACACGAGCTTCCGCAAAGGCCAGGATTACACACACGTGGGGAGTCGGGGCTGCCAGCGTGTGCCTTTTAGGTGGAAACCTCCCTTCCTGGGTTCTGTTAAGTGTGTGAACAAAGTCAGGTAAGCCTCAGCTACGGAGGAAAGGGCGTGAAGAACCCGCTTAGGCTGGATTCCTACATGTCCTCTAGTCCTCGATCCCCCAGAGGCATTGGGGGTTTGGGATTAGAAGCAGCACATCTGGGAAGGGCTTGGTCAGCGACTGAGCCTTGACTTTCATTGGTGGGTGGGAGACGGGGGCGGCATTACTAACCACGGAGATGCCCGTGACCAGGTTCCCTCCTGGCACCGAAAGGAGCAGCCCAGAGAAGTCCCCTCTAAGGTGAACGCTCTCCCCACCTGGGGAAAACCCTTGGGGGAAGCGAGGGCAGGCTGGGGGAGCAGGGGTTAGCGATGTGAAAGGTGTGAGGCCCTGCCTAACACTCTGAGCCAGCCCCGCGACGGGAGAGCTGTCCAAAGGGGCAGAGATGAGGCAGACCAACAGGGCAGGGGTGACAGTCCACCACCAGGTGAACCTGGACTCACCAGGTAAGCCCGTCGGCAGAGTTCTAGGAAGTTCCTGGGTCCAGTGATTGACAGGAGGTGTGCTCCTCTCTGTGGCTGGGAGGATCACGTCCCTGGTCAGTGACCCAGAATTCCTCGGCCTCAGTGATGACAGGCCAGCCTCGGCACACGTCCAGGCAGTTGTTCTCAGCGCTATTTGGTTCTGTGCTTCCAGTCTTCCCTCCCAAGAGCAAACCTTCCTCCAGCAGGCCTCCGGGATGCTGCCTTGGAGGAGGCAGAGGAGGAGGAAAAAGAGTGGGCTCCCTGAGTCAGGGACATAGCCGGAAGGTCACGGCTGGGAGCAGATTATGGCTATTGCTTCCCGGGGTTCACCCTACCCCTTTGAAAGCTTTTGTGAGGAAAAAAAAAATTGTTTTAAAATAAAGTCCCTTAACCCTGTCTTCCCTTCCCCATATGATATCTTAAAAGAGGCCAGCCTAGTTTAGACGTGCTCCTGGTCGCCGGCCCTCAGCCCCACCCACCGTCCAGGGCTGGGCGGCTGCCACCTTGGAGCTGTTCAGAGGTCCCTGCCGGAGGCCAGGTCCCCCTCAGGCTGGGGGCCATCTGGCTGCTCAGTCAGACAGGCTATCTGTCCCCCTTCTGGCCTAACAGGCTCCCTGTCTTCGTGTGGGCCCACTGGGGAGGCCCCCGCGGGGTTGGCGGGGGACCCCGGGCCCTCCTGTCAGATGGCGCTCTCGTGGGCGGCTTTGTGCAGCAAGGAGTTGCGTTCATTCAGGAGAGTCGTGGTCTCGTCCACCACGGGCAGCTCGGATTTGTCAGTCACGTTCTCAGTGCAGATGGTGCATCCGTCGGGGGGGAACTGAGGGCAGTTCTCCATGCGTGAGGCCAGCAGCCCATTCTGGTACTGCTGCCGCGTAATCTGCAGCAGGAAGGGAGGTGGTGACTGAGGGCAGGGCTGGGGGCAAACCCTACACGACAGATTTTTTTTTTCCTTTTATTTTTTTAGGGCCATACTTACGGTATATGGAAGGGGTCAAATCGGAGCTGCAGCTGCCAGCCTACGCCACAGCCACAGCAACACTAGATCCTTAACCCACTGAGCGAGGCCAAGGATCGAACCTGCATCCTCATGGATACTAGTCCAGTTCTTAACCCACTGAGCCACAATGACCAAGGATGGAGAGTGAGTCCAGGAGAGAGGGCCAAGGGTGAGGAGCGAGAGTAGGGAGGACTCCATCCTGGATCTGGGCTGTGGTGGATCGGAGAAAGCAGCTGCCGATCGGAGGCAGGGTGATCCGGACGCCCAGGGAGAGGGCCGCGGGAGCACTCACCTTAATGTACTGGAGGTCCGTGAGAGCCCGGACGCTGAAGTCAGAGATGTACTGGCCCAGGATGGAGCTGCCGAACTGGTTGCTGCTGCTGGCCAAGGCCGCAGTGCTCAACGAATCCGAGCGGTCTGGGTAGCTGAGGGAGGCCGAGCGGCTGAGGGGCGTGGGGTGGGATGGGGAGCGGTCTGCGGGGGGAGAGAGGCTGTCAGGCGGGGGCAGCCCGGCGCCCTCACACACTCCTGTCTAACCTGGTCCCACAGAGCCCTGGCCAGGAACAGGTAATATTTCTCAGGCACAAAGGGAAATTCTAACTGCGGCAGGTCTGACCCCATTGAAGCAAAGGAGTGAGTTTGTTCGGGAGTGTTGTACAGTAAGTATTAAAAAGTCCACCCCAACAAATGGACAAAACAGAAAACAAAAACCAGAGACACAAAGTTCATGGCTACAGAACCCCTCATTTCTCCAACAACTGATGAGGTGATGGTGACACAATGATCCCCCGAGCTGGCAGACAGGCTGTGATCCCTGTCTCAATGACAGCTTCTGTCGGGGGACATAAACTGCATAGTTTTAAATTATATGGAAAGGAAGAACCCACAGTTTGCACTCTCATCACACGTACAAACACCCCCAACATGACGCCCTGTACACATCTCAAAACGCTCAAAAAGCTCAAAAGGATGTTCTGCAGGAGGCCTGTCCTGCGTGGAACAGTCCGGTCCCGGCATGCACTGCGCCCCAGCGGTCTGACAGGGGGACAGGGGCCTCTCACGGAGTGAGCCTGTGGCCCCTGAGCCCCAGGCCTCCCACCCTGGGTATCTGGGGACTGGTCCCAGTCCCCTCCCATGAGAAAGAGCCTCGGGTAGCGGCCTCTTCCTGCCCCTAGGGGCAGCACAGGCCTCCACTGAGCGGAGTGTCACCGGGAAAAGAGAATGACTCAGCCTCCAATGGGGAAGGAACCAGATCCTTATTTTGGAAAAGGAAGGGCACACACATTATTACACATCATTATGCTCATGGTTTTGAGGACACTGAGGACACTCAGGAAACAATGAAATGCACCAAGACGTTAATTGTGAAGGCACGCTGGCTTGTTTTAAACAAACAGGAAGTGGACTAAGCTTCTTTGCTTAGTTAACTACTAAATTATTAACCAACTAAACTACTAAGTTAGCCATTCTAACAAATAGCCTAGAAAAAAGAGCAATCATTGAATCTGGGTAACTGATTTAACCAAATGCACTGAAATGAATAATACGCCACAGAATTTCATTCATAAAACTAGGAAGATGCAGGCCATCCATGTGTCGCTCACTCTAACTTAAGTAACTCTAACTTCTGATTAAGTTCTAGAAAAGAATGGAAATACTAGGGATACTACTTAATATTTCACATTAACTCTTTGATGATAGAATACTTTTAATTAATGCTTATAAACTCTCCAGAAACAGGAATTCAACTAAAAATGAACACAAGTTAGTGACGTGACCTATTAAAAAACAGAGGTACTGGGTCCTTTGTGGCACAGCGGATTAAGGATCTGACATTGTCTCTGTAGCAGCTTGGGTTGCTGCTGTGGTGAGGATTCAATCCGCGGGAACTTTCACATGCTGCAGGCTCAGCCAAAAACAAACAAACAAACAAACAAACAAACGAAGGAATTCCTAGAAATAAATCTACCAAAATATGAACTGTTTCTGAATAATGAAATTATGGTGCTTCTTGATTTTCTTAAAACTTTTCTACTTGCCCAGTTTTCTAAATAAGCTGTTACTTTTATGTTGAAAACAAAACAAAACAAATCAAAACAAGGTAACTAAAAAACCAGAGGATTTTGACTTGGTAATTCCATTTCTGGAAGAATATTCTAAGGACATATCTTAAACACTGAAGAAAATTTTCAGTAAAGAGGTTTACATCAGGAGTTCCCTTCGTGGCTCAGTGGTTAACGAATCCGACGAAGAACCATGAGGTTGCAGGTTCGATCCCTGGCCTTGCTCAGTGGGTTAAGGATCCAGCGTTGCCGTGAGCTGTGGTGTAGGTTGCAGACACGGCTCGGATCCCGCGTTGCTGTGGCTGTGGCTGTGGCATAGGCCGGCGGCTACAGCTCCTGTTAGATCCCTAGCCTGGGAACCTCCCTATGCCGCGGGTGCGGCTCTACATAAAGGCAAAAAGACAAAAAAAAAAAAAAAAGGTTTACATCATGCTGTTATTTAGCATACAGACCCCCATGAATACGCATGGAGTGGGGAACAAATGAAGGCAAGGCTGCTTGGTGAAACCCTGTGTGGCTCTATGTCGAAAGCCTATGGAAAAGTGTCTCATGCCCATATTAGGTAAAGACATCAGAATTTAAACCAGGTATGCATGAACTGGGGCCTCTACTACGAAACAGAATCAAGTGCAGAGGAGGAGAGGGAGGCTGAGGGGCTGGCCAGAGAGGGCCTGTGTGGTCCATTCTATTCTCATCAGACAGCCCTGCTCAGTGGCCATGAACAGGTTCCTATCTCCCATCATAGCCAAAATATGGTTGTGTCCGAACAGGACAAGTGACTTCTAAGTCACTCTTTTACTTTTTTTAAAAGATGATCAGCAGGAAAGTGTGCTCTGGTACATTTTAAGAAGGAAAAAAACCCAGCTGTACCAACATAAAAGGGGAACAGTGAACTGAAGTGCTAGGTCTGTAGGATGGCTGGGGTGCCAGGAGCTTCTCAGTTACACACTGACACAGGGGCTCCAAGCCACTGGCGGGCTCTTAACCTCCTCCGGCTCCACCTGCTTCTTCTGGTGGAGAAGCAGGCCAGAACTCTGACAACAGGACCACATCTTCTGCCACTTTCCTCTGTCTCATGAAATGGGCACCCCTCGAACTGAATGAATCTGGGGCCAACACAGTTCCCATCAATCCTGGGACAGGGCTCAGGAGTGTGACACCTAAAGGCCAGAAAACAGCCTGTCACATCTGGCCTCTTCCTATATTCTTTCTGATCAGAATGTCACATTTTGTTTGTAAGAGAGAAAAAACATTGTCATCGGGCTCTAGGTGAACATTTTATATCAATTCTCTCACTGTTCCCAACAATTCCAGAAAGTGGGCATGCGTATGGTTCCCACTTAACAGAAGGAAACCAAGACTTACAGAAGGTAAGTCAACCACAAGTCTGCTCTCTAAGTCCACGATTTTCATTTCTGTAGAAAGGTTCATTTGTGCCGTATACCAGATTCCTGATATAAGTAATATCGTATGGTATTTGTCTTTCTTTTTCTGACAAGGCGGAGGGAGCGAGATATTGGGAACCTGGGGTTAATAGATGCAGACTATTGCCTTTGGGATGGATAAGCAATGCAGTCCTGCTGTGTAACACTGCGAACTATGTCTAGTCACATGATGGAGCATGATAATGTGAGAAAAAAAAATCTACACATGTATGTGTAACTAGGTCACCATGGTATACAGTAGAAAACTGACAGAATACTGTAAACCAGCTATAGTAAAAAAAATTAATATATAAAAATTAAAAAAAAAAGGTAAGTCAGCTCCTGGAATCACTTAGCTGGTGTCTGCAGAGACCCTGTTTAATCAGAGCAGTCTGACTCTGGCCACACTGCCAACTGCCCAGCAGCTGCCTCCCTCTAGCAGGCGGACACCAGCAGCAAAAGAATGAAAAAAGGAAAGCCTGTGAAGGAAGGTGGAAAGTTTTTTAGAGAAAGCAAGTCGTCCTGCTGAGATCTATGAGCAACCCTCCACTCCTAGTCTATCACCTGCAACCTGTGTGTGTGTTTCTGCTCAAGGACTAAAGGACCTTCAGGGAAGCCTTTCTAGGATCGGGGCAAAAGCACAGAGTAACTGGGGCCCCAGGCCAAGCAGAAAGGATGCCACCTGGTGTGGCGGGGAGCAGCCCCAGTGCCTGCTGGGAGAGGTTAATGCAGCTGTGGTGTGCAAGTTCAGGCGACAGGTGGCAGTGCAAACTTCCCCAGCCATGCCATGTTACCTGAGAGCCAGGACAGCAGGGAGTTCCGCTTGCCAAGCGGACACCCAACCTGGGTTGAAGGCACTGGAGCAAAAGAGGAAAAGGTCAGTGATGGGATGGGTGGCTGTGGAGCCACACGAACATGGTGGAGAAGCAGACCTGCTAGGGCCCAGGCTCCCTCAAGCAGAGAAGGGGAACAGCGGAAAAGGGGACATGGCTCTGACAGGGAGGGGGCTCAGAGTTGACCAAAGAACCCTGACCGGGAAGGGCGGACGCTGGCGCAGTGGGCACAGAGCTCCCCCGGAAGTTATCTCCCTGCCCATCCCCCTCGGGGGAGCCAGGGGACTCCAGGGCCCTGACCCAGGCTCTGAGGCACCACTGCAGAGAAAGTGTTTGGAGGAAGGCCCCATGATCCTGTGCCCTCCTGAACAAGATTTCCCCAAGCTGGGCGGCAAGAGGTGCTCTTGGGAGGGGTCCTCCCCCAGCCAGAGGCATCTGGGCGAGGCTACCTGCTCCAAAACCCAGCTGTGAAGCCTTGTTCCCACACACCCCCTACGCCCAAGGCCTGAGCTGTGCCCGTATATACGGGTGCCTGGCCCACCACACGGGGTCCTCTTTGTCAAAGGACAGCAACAGGAGTTCCCGTCGTGGCACAGCGGAAACAAATCCGACTAAGAACCATGAGGTTGCGGGTTCAATCCCTGGCCTTGCTCAGTGGGTTAAGGATATGGCACTGCTGTGAGCTGATGTTGCTGTGGCTGTGGTGTAGGCCTGCAGCTGCAGCTCCGATTGGACCTCTGACCTGCGAACCTCCATATGCCACGGGTACAGCCCTAAAAAGACAAAAAAAAAAAAAAAAAAAGAACAGCAATAGGCACAGTACTGAGGCCCCCCAGGAGCTGCATCACCCCATCACAAAGCAGACTTTCATGCTCCAGTCTGCAGCAACCTGGGGCCGCTCTCCAGACTTGGAGGGGTCACAACACCTAGTGAGGAGCTGAGCTGGGTGACACTTGGCCAGGGCACCCACTCTGGCCACAAGGCCCCTGAGCCACCCAGGACTGGAAAAGCAGAAGGCACCAACGTGGCCAGAGTGACCCTTCTCAGAGGGTGTCCAGGCCCTTCTTTGAACCCAAGTCCCTTTTTCCATCAGAACTAACCCTTAACCAAAAGGCACTGGCTCAGTCCCATGAAAAAGCTGAACCCATCTGTAAACCTTGGAGCCAATAGGCCCTGGCCTGGCCCCGACCATGGGCGCTTTGGACCCCCTCCCTCACTCCGATCCCCTGGCCCAGACTTCATGAGCGAGGCCCCGCAGCCTCCCTCCGCCTGCCTCCTACCTACCCGCCTCCTACTGCCACGGCCAAGGAGGTCCACAGTGCCCACTTGCCTGGCTGGCCCGTTCCGCTATCATAGGTTCCTGCTCAAGGGCCACAGACAGCCTCTTGCTTCCCATCACACACAAATGCCACCGACTTTCTGGGGCACCCTGACACACACCCACGTCTTCGTCTCTGACAAGCTGGGCTCACATCTCAGAACATGTTCCTTGGGTTCCCTTTGGGCTTTGCCCAGAACCCCCTTCCCACCTCTTTCCCCCACTCTCTGAACCCAGCCCGTGGGGCGAGTCACCGCTCTTCCAGGCCACCTCCTCTAGGTCCTGGTGGCTCTGGCTCTCAGTGGGCTTCGCTGCCCCGAGCCACCCAGGTAGGAGCCCCTTCCAGATGGCCCAGCGACTCACCGCAGGGTGACGAGGACAGGGCCATGGTCCCGTAGTAGGAGAAGGCACCCGTCTCAAACTTCATGTTCTCCTTCCCGGCCTCCACCTCCACCTTCCCCTGAAAGAACACAGGGCAGGGTTACCAACGGCGCGGGGAGGACAGTGCGACCGGAGAGGACAAGCCCGCGGCATGAGGGAGGAGCGGGGGGTGAGGGGGCTGGTCCCGGAGCCCTGGAGCCCAGGACCCCCAGGGCGGCCTCGCAGGAGGCAGGGCAGGGCAGGGCCTCCGGGGCAGGAGGCAGGTGCGGGAGGGCGGCGCGGGCTGACCTGCAGGACGAGGATGAAGTAGTCGGCCGGCTTGTTGCGGGTGTACAGGTAGTGGCGGGCGGAGTACTTGTTGTGCTCGTCAAACTTGAGCTCCTGAATGACCTCCGGGTACTTGAGCAGCCGCAGCAGGATCTTCTCAGATATCAGAGAGGGGCTGAATTGGGGAACCTCTGAAGGAGGGGAGCAGAGGGTTTGACATGGGGCCAGTAGGGCAGTGCCTGCAACACGGTCACGGCCGAGCTGGACGGCCCCATGCTGCCGGGCCCTGCCTCCCTGGAAGGGGTGCCCTTGGCGCTGGCCCTGACAGACCCGAGTCTGTGTGCCCAGGCGGCCCGCACAGTGGCTCCTGCACTAACAGGACATGACCTCAGGCCAATTCCGTCACCTGTGTCTCAGTTTCCTCATCTGTAAAGGGGGATTTAAAACTTGATAGGGTCGTCGTCGTGAGGTGAAATGGGATGATGGGTGTAAGGCATTCAGACACATGCATGCCACACAGGAAGTGGCTGCTATAGATGTGACTGTCACAGTTGTCAGGAGGCACATTGTTGATATCCTGGCAGGATATCACAGAACGGACGGCTCACAGAAACTTCAGCAAGTGAGGGCTGAGAGGGAGGCCAGACCAGGCGGAAAGGACGGACTGCTCCTCATCAGTCCCCCGGGTCTCCAAGGGCGCTTTGAACCCGGGGTGAGAAGAGCGTCGACCTAGACCTCAGGTCCCTGGGAGCAGCAGAGGCAGGCAGAGGGGCGGTGGAGAGCCTGGCGCTGGACCCGCACTGGGAGAGGAGAGCCTGGGGCTGTGGGCTGTGCCAGGGGAGGGGCGCGTGGAAGGGCCTCCCTGCCCCTCCTCCTCGGGCCGGGGGCGTCTCAGTAACAGAGAACACCAACCACAGGGATCAGTGGCGGGGGTGTGTGTGGGTATATGTGTCGGGCTATGTGTAGGTGTGTGTGTGTGTGTGTGTGTGGCTATGTGTGCATGTGTGCGTGTGTGTGTGGGTATGTGCGTGTGTGTGTGGGTATGTGTGTGCGTGTGTGTATATGGGTGTGTGTGTATGGGTATGCATGTGTGTGTCCGTGTGTGTAGTATGTGTGTGGGGGGGTATGTGTGTGTGTGTGGATATGTGCATGGATATGTGTGGGGCTGTGTGTGTTGATATGTGAGAGGGTGTGTGTGGGTATGTGTTGCGGTATGTGAGGGTGTGTGTTAGTAGGTGAGGGGGTGTGTGTGGGTGTATGTGGGAGGGTGTGTGTGGGTGTGTGAGGATATGTGGGGGGGGTGTTGGTATGTGTGTGGGTGTGTGTGTGGGGGTATGTGTTGAGGTGTGTGTGGGTACGTGTGTGTACGTGGGCCCCCTGCAGCGGCAGCCAGGCTTGGCCAGCTCTTCACGGAGCCCTTCAGCTGCCGCAGCCCTCGCCCCAGAGTGGGGTAGCCAAGGCCCGGGGCTGTATTCCACGAACACTGAAGGCCCCCCTCCTGCTCTTACCTGTGGCCAGGAAGCGATGAGCAGCCAGAAGTAGCTGAGGTGAAATTTTCACCTTGAGTTCATTGTCTGCATCCTTGAAGGCTGAGAAGTCACGTTTGTTCTTCTCAGACACCCGTTTCCGGCTCCGGTTGTCAGCTGCAGAGAAAAAATCTGGAACTGAGAAGAAGGACTCAGAAACCAACTGGAAGCTGCCCGCCAGTGCCCAGCTCTGCAGGCCCTTCGGCCCCTAGAGGCAGAAGCAGTCCAGACAGGAGGCGGCGGCCACTCTCGATGCTCGGAGCGGCCCCGGCTGGCGCCGCCTCCTCGCCCGGCAGCCCTCAGGCCTCGGGGCTACAGCCGTGGGCCTGCCTGGGGCAGGGTCGGGAGCGGCACTCACTGTACATATCTGACTCGTCCAGGATCTCCGACTTGATGATTTCCTCGATGACGTCCTCCAGCGTGACCAGGCCCAGCACCTCGTAGAAGGGGTCCCCCTCGCCCTCGTTGTTCACCTTCTGCACGATGGCCAGGTGGGACTTCCCTGCAGGGACAATATAATGAGTCAGACAAGAGCAAAGGGATGAGTCATGAGACTCCCCGACCAAAACGTTAACACATTTGGGGTCATGAGTCACTGGGGTGGGGTCATGGATGGACTTTTCCCTTTTCTGTATTTCCTGGCACTTTTTGTTTAATGATTTGTGTTTTTTTCCATTACAGTTGGTTTACGGTGTTCTGTTAATTTCTACTGTACAGCAAAGCGACCCAGTCACACATACATATATACATTCCTTTTCTCACATTATCCTCTATCATGTTCCATCATAAGTGACTAGAGTTCCCTGTGCTATACAGCGGGATCTCATTGCTTATTCACTCCAAGTGCAACAGTCTGCGTTTTCCTGACATTTCTATTGCAAACAGATACTGCTTTTATGACAAGGGAAATCAAAAGTATTTTTTAATTTAAAGGCATTTAACTAAGGAGCATTTTTTAAAACAGAATGGAAAAGGCAAGGTCGTGCCTGGGGCAATGTGTCAGGGGCTCCCAGGACCCCTGAAAAGGGGAGAGACCCACCCTGACAGCCTGGGGACAGGTGGTGCCTTTGGTCAGAGCCCTGTGTCAGTTGGACCTGGGGCTCCCCAGGGGGCCCACGTCCCCCGCCCCCAACCAAGGGCCTCAAGGACCACCCATTTTCTTCCACCCGGCACTCCTCGGCAAAACTCCCCTGTGCGTGCCCAGGACCTGTGACCCTGCCCGAGGCGAGGGCTCTCCACCCGAAGCCATTCACAAATTAGCTCAGGCTATAATTAGAAAAGGGTCAGCTTCAATCCAAAGAAAGAGAGGGTGAGGCAGCCAAGGGTGGGGAGGAAGGAGTCTCCGCGGAAGTCGTGTGGGGTGGGAGGACGGCCCAGCCTGCTCTCGTACCCCTCACCCGAGTGCCTGACAACGACAGGGTGACAGCCAGGAAGAGCCTGGCCCACACTCTGGGTTCACTGGGACTGTGTGCCCCACACACGGGGACACAGGTTTGGGTAGCCTAAGGGAAAAGGCCCCAGGAGAGCTGTGAAGGGCAAGCCGGGGTCTCCCGCTCAACCCCCGTCTCAGCACTCACTGGGAGGCCTGTCCGCAGGGGATGTCCTCCGGGTCTCTGAGGCCACAGGAGGCCCCAACCCCAGCAGGACACACTCTTCGCAACTCCCGGGGGCCTCCCGGGGAAAGAGAAATGCCAGTTCTTGTGACCAGCATTTTTTTTAATCAAGTGAAAAATCTCAGAGTACCCCACACATGATATGGGAAGAGTAAGTACTGTTCTATTGTGAAACTTTGTCATGATGTGCCAGTCACAACAGCTCACTTATTTCTGGCTGAGGTCAAAAACTTTCAGCACCTTGCCAGACAGAACAGAACCATGGCTAGACTTCCCCAGTGTCTTCAAGAGATGAGCCAGCAACAGCAAGAGCTCTGCCAAGGTCCTCAACAGGCAGCAGCCGGTCAGGGCCAGGACCCTGGGGTCTGGCCAGCCTCAGGCTCTTCACCCACGGGAGGCAGCGCACCCAGGAGTGCCCCCTAGAGACAGAACTAATGTTCCGAGGGCCTGCAGCAGCCAGGCAAACTGTCATCAGACAGGAAATAGAACTGAGGCAATGAAGCTTGGATCACTTCCAGACTGGCCCCCTGGAGGAAACCTGGTGGTGCCCAGTGTTGGGGGAGACACACGGGCCTCCACAAGCACTCTGGCTGGTGGGCAGGTAAATTGGTGCTCATTTCAGGTGGCCACATTCAAATTCAGGCAGCTTGGAGTTTCCATCGTGGCTCAGAGGAAACAAATATGACTAGTATGCAGGAGAACACAGGTTCGATTCCTGGCCTTGCTCAGTGGGTTAAGGATCTGCTGTTGCCATGAGCTGTGGTGTAGGTCACAGACAAGGCTCAGATCTGGCATTGCTGGGGTTGTGGTGTAGGCCAGCAGGAACAGCTCCGATTTGACCCCTAGCCTGAGAACCTCCATAAGCCATAAGCGCAGCTCTGAAAAGATGAAAAAAAAAAAAAAAAAAA
>PVHT020003144.1:181203-204160 GCA_004024745.2 Catagonus wagneri | reverse complement strand
TAAAATGACCTTAAAAGAGGATTGCACCCAAAGCAGAAAGCCTCTGGCAGAATTCAGGGCCCTCACCCAACCTGGAGGTGCTGTAGGGTCCATGGAAGCACGGAAAAGACCCTGGGCTAGTCTAGGCAGGCACCCCAACTCGGGTTTTGGTGCTGCTGACGATGCTGGCTGTGTTAAATCTGGCTTCCTGGCTTTTCCCAGCTAAAAATGAAGCCTTCCAAACACCAGATTTTTAAAGAAACTCCTTTAAATTGCAGGTGTACACTAAGCGTTTGCCAGCTCCTAGAGGGCCTCAGACTGCAAAAGTAGATGCCAGATGGAAAGACCCGGGAGAGGCCACACTGTGGGGAGCCCAGGGTGGCAGACTTAGGACTGGGAACGGGGAAGATGGTGCAATGTCCAGGGCGTGTGCATTCAGGGTGACCATCTCATCAATCTCCTCTCCAGGGCAGCACTGGGAAGACTGTGCCTGTGTTACCATGGAAACACCAGCACCTCCCGCCCCCACTCCGGCCCAGCCTCAGCCTCAAGCTACAAGCCTGTTAGGGAGTAGAATCCAGTGGACTGAAATGCGCATCTGGCCCCACTCAGCAGAGCTCTGGCCTGAGAGATGCTAGCTCTGTTTTCTCAGCTTCGGGAAGTAGTACTCCTTTTGTTCTGTTTATATTTTTTTTGGCAGCTCCTGCTGCACGCAGAAGCTCCTGGGGCCATGGATCAAACTCAAGCCACAGCAGCAACCTGAGCTGCTAATAGCAATGCCAGATCCTTTAAACTGCTGCACCACTAGGGAACTCCAGGAAATGGTACTTTTAAAAGACGAGCCCAAAGATGGCCCTGCCAAGACCCAGGAAGGTCCTGTCCTGCTGATCAGGGGCTAGGAAGCCTGGCCAAGCCAATCCATACAAGTTGGATCCAGATCCGGGCTGAACGATTCAAACGTGCTTGCCGGGTGTGTCACCAGCAGCAGTCCCAAAGACCACAGAGGTAGTACGGAGGAGGCCGCCCTGGTGAGTCCTAACCAGGTTCCTGAACAAGAAACAAGGGAGAGGTCCTCCAGGCTAAGAGGCTGCAGGGTTGGGGTGGGGCACAAATCCTCGCTGCTCTTCTGTTCAAACTCAGTACTGGGAGATACAGCTTCCTGGGTCTACGCCCCCACCGAAACTCCCCCAGGCTGTGTCACCACCACTAGGCCAACGTTTATGTCCCTCCAGTCCCTGCAGAGTGAGGCCACCTACCGGGCTGCCTCCCCACTCAAGCTTATAAAACTCAAGTCTGCCTCAGCTCTGATGCTGAGATTCAGTCCATCAAACTGAAAAAGGGAAGGTACCAACCCCCCACCCTGCCCAGGGCCCCCGCATCTTTTCAGACCAAACCTGGCAAGGCCAGCCCCTGCCTAGCCCACTCCATCACCCACAGATCCAGCCAGTTCCACACTCGATTCCAGAAACTGACAAGGGTCTGGGGTCTTGCTCCCAGGCAGGGTGTAGAAGGCCTCGGCCAGCAGGAGTTCCACCTGTAGGAAACAAAGCAAACCCCTCTCGCCCCCACAACACACCCCTTTTAGGATGAGCTCCCTCCCCCATCCCATTCCTTTATAAAGAGCTTCCCTTTTGCCTCCACACTCCCTCTGGGATAGGAGGGTTTTACTCCATAATTGGCTTGTTTACTGCCACTCGGAGTGGCAGAGGTGGGAGGAAAGTTTTGCTAGAAGTACGGAAAGGGGTGTGTGCCATGAGCTCTGGGGCTGGTGAATAAACCCTCCAAGTGTCTCTCTAACTACCTGAGAACTGGCCAAGAACTCATGTGAGAAAAAAAAAAAAAACACAAGGCAACATGAGGCCTGTTGAAGATTCCCAGCAGACCACAGGAGGAAAGCTTAAGTTTGGCGCCTCGGAAAGACAGCACAGTAACCAAAACTTAATCTGCTAGCTTCTGCTGAATAATCGAATGCATTACTTGGCATTGTTCTGAGCAGGGAGCCAACTAGGGCCCTCCCAACTCAGCTTCTGTGGGCGAGGAGCTCCAGTGACACTGTTCCGCAGCCCCAAGCAGACTTACTGCCCTGACTTCGGACTCCTCCCGAGGCCCAAAACGACCACAGAGCCCATACCCAGCGAACAAGACCACTTGCTGGGCCACAGGCCTGTCCTTTGCTCCCTGACTCAAGTTTTTCTGCTCGAGGGGTTCTTTTGGCCTCAAGTACCAAGTCTCCCCAACTTTTAAGACTCTTAAGTGCTCCCTCCCCGATGAAGGTCTTCCCAGTTCCCCAGCCCCTTCCCTACCCGACCCCAATCAGACATGCCGGCTCCGTTTCCATGCCCTCATCTCCATGCCCAGGTGCTGGTCTCTTTTAAAGCATTAGCCTCACTCCGTCCCGCTCCCACGTGGGCAAGGGCGTCCTGCTCAGCTCTGATTCACCTGAAGCACAAAGCACAGTTGCCGGCAGACAGCAGATGCTTAAGCACCATTTCTGCTGCTCCTGTATACCGTTCAACTCAGAGGCAAAGGAAATGCTGGGCAAAGGGACATAGAGTCACACGAACGGAACGCTAAGATGAGCAAACACAAGACAGGCAGGGGTACCAGGGGCCCCACCAAGAGTGAAGCGAGAGCTGCCTCATGCCTTACCCTTCTTGAACTCCTCAAGCATGGCATCCAGCTTGGTGTCGTGGAAGACAAAGTGCACTGGGTGGTTGTAGAAGCGGGTGATGGTCTTGAGGGGGGTGCAGTCATCGGGGTCCACGAAGGCCAAGTCTTTGACGTAGAGAATATCTACGATGTTGGACTGCTCGTCTTCAAACACCGGGATGCGGGTGTAGCCGCTTTCCATAATCTCCGACATGGTGTTGAAGTCCAGGATGGCATCGCTGCGGATCATGAAGCAGTCCTGGAGCTGGGTCATGATGTCCTCCACAGTTTTGGTCCGGAGTTCCAGGGCACCCTGGATCATGTTCAGCTCCTCTTTCACGAGGTCATTATAGGGCTCGGTCACCTTCAACATCTCCATCAGCTTCTCCCGATTGTAAACGGTACGAATCTCCTGGCCCAGGAAAAAGTCTAGGAGCTTGCTGATGGGGAAACTGAGGGGGAAGGTGAGTAGCATAAAGAATTTGGTGAGAATGATAGTGTTGGCACCCACAGCCAAACCGTGTCGGGAGCACAGGGCCTGAGGCAAGATCTCCCCAAAGATGACAATGCCAATGGTGGAGGAGGCCACGGCCATGACCCCAGACCCTATGAGGTTGTCTAGAAGGATGGTGAGGGAGGTGTTGACCAGCACATTTCCCAGGAGCAGGGAGCAGAGCAAGTAGTTGCCCTTGCGTCGGATGGGCTCGATCTTGCGGGCATAGCGCCTCTCCTTCTGAGTGCCACAGTTCTGCACGATGCGCAGCTCCATGGGGTCCAGGGCCATAAGCCCCAGGTTGAGGCCGGAAAATATGCCCGACAGCACTAGCAGCACCATAATGAGGAGGATGTGCAGCCAGAGGGGCAGAAATCTCCCATTCTCCTCCTTCATGAGGAGCAGCGAGTCCTTGTCCGTCCACCTCTGCCAGGGCCCATCCACACTGGCCCGGGTACACAGTGCATACAACTTCATGTTCTCGCTCCTCCGGAGGAACTTGGTGAGCACCACCAGCATCCCGGACGTGTCCCCGCGGGTCACGTTGACCAGCCGCTGGACCACCAGGTCCTTGGTGAGCTCGGGGCAGCTGGTGGAGTTGTGGATGGTGTCAGCATCTTCCACCTCGGTGAAAGAGATCAGGTTGCTGGAGATGGAGCCCAGCCTCTGGCCATACAGCCTCAGGTTTACCGTGCTGCCCTCGGACACGAAGATGGTGCCATCCGAGTTCATCCCACACGATTTGTTGCAACTCGCCAACCTCATGCCGAAGATCGCGCCCCGCTGGGGGTCGCCTTGGCCGCAGGCCCCCCTCGCCCACAGCAGCACCAGCAGCACCAGCGCGGCCAGGAGGAGGCGCCCTCCGGCTGGCCCGCCACCCAGGAGCTCGCCCCCGCCCACCGGCGCCATGTTGCTCCGGCTCGGCTGCAGCCGCTCCCCGCGCCCAGCCGCGCAGCCCGGCTCGCGCCGCCGTTCCTGCCGCTCCGCTGCCGCCGAGCCAACTGCCGGGCCCGCCGGCCTGACGTCAGGTCAGCGCCCCTCCCGCCCCGCCCACCGACCCACGCCCCTCATTTGCATAGGAGACCCCGCCCCGGGCGCGCGGCTCCAGCGCCGCCCTTAAGGAGGTCCGGAATTTAAGATGGAGCGACGCGGGGGCGCGGGGGCGCGGGAGCTTGGGAGCTACGGAAGAAGGCCGTCCCGCCCTCCTCGCACGCCTCCCGCCCTCTCGGCTGTACAGCTTTCCTCCGCCCGGACCTGCTCCTCCTCCCGCGGTCTAGTCCGGCCTCGCTTGCAGGGCTTCTTCCTCTTCTCCAGAAATCTGCAGCTGGGGAAGGTGGCCTTCCTCTGTAGGAACCTCGGAAGCAACACCACGTAAATTGCTTTTCCTTCTATGAAAAAAGTAGAGGAGAACCTGAGGGCATAGGCCTGAGGGAGGCTTTAAAGTCCACTGTCGTAGTTCTGGCTCTCGCACTTCTGGGGTTTGTGCCCAACCTTGTCCCCGTCTATGTTGGGCCCTCGTTCCCGTCTCTGACGGTATAGCAGTGAATGAGCCAAAGTTCCTGCCCACTGTAAGCGAATAGACAGGTACATAATTTTTTTTCATCCTCCCAACAATCCTAAGAGGGGGTGTTATTATTTCTGTATTAACAGATGAAGAAATTGAGTCTATGCACAAGTCAAGGTCCTTCTCAATTGTCACCTTAGGAGCAGGCTGGTGTGACTTTGCTAAGGCAGGTTAGAATGTCTCACAGCCCCAATTTCATCTGTAAAATGGGCATACGACTGACAATAGAGGAGTTCCCACTGTGGCACCACAGGATCTGCAGGGTCTCTGTAGCACCAGGACTCAGGTTCCATCCCGGCCTGGCACAGTTGGTTAAAAGATCTGGACCAGCAGTTTTCATAGGCCCCCGGGGGGCAGCCAAAAAAAGAGGAAAAAAAAAGATAGTAGAACACCACTTCACTAAGCTTGTGGGAACAGCTGGCCCAGACATTGAGCAGACAGAACAACTCTGAATGTTCTTTGACTATGCAGCTGTTATTGTTGTTGTTTTGCTGTTGTTGTTGTTGTTGTCTGCCCTTCCTGGACCAAACCCCTAACCCCAAATTGTGGTGGTGACTGACCAGCAGGGGCAGCTGCATGGGGAAACTGGAGCTGAGAGGCTCGGTGCCAGGCCAAGCCCTGAAATGACTGCTTCCTGGACGGCCCTACCTCGGTGTCAGTCACAGCTATGAATTGAGCGCCTGGCACTCAGGGTGTGGGGGGAAGACCGCAGCTGCCACCCTTTTAGGGGGAAGGAATAAGACAAACACCCTCACAATAATTGTGGAGGTGCATTGATGAGAGGACCAGTTACGAGGCTGACCACTGGTTGGTCTGGAGCAAGTTTTTTCCCAGCCCTGGAGACACAGAATCCGTTTCATGGTCTCCCTGCACAAACACTTGCATTTATTTTGATTATGGTATATTGTTTGCCAATAAAAGCAACAATCAATACCAGCCAGAAAGAGACTAAACAGAGAGGAACAATCGAATAGTGTTACAGGAGGAGGCGTGGTAGCGGAGGCCCGATTCAATTAAGCACTGTTACCTATATACTAGATTGGCCTGAAGCAACCCCGAGCAGGTAGGTCCTTTACTTCACATTCCACAGTGAGTATCCAGCCTGCCAGTTTTTCAGAAAACAGGAGCCTCAGGGTGGGTACTGGCCAGTACAGAGCAAAAATGGAACCTTTGACTGGCCGTTCCCTCCCATCTCCACCAACCAGAATGCACCACCTGTGTGGCCTCAGAGCAAGCCCAGCTCTCAGGGATGCTTCTGCCCTCCCCACCTCACCTCTTCCCAGACCAGTGCCCTCCCATCAGTACTTAGACACATCCCCATTCTATTATCAACCAATTGGCTATTTTTATTTTGCCATTTTCAGACTGTCTGTATTCAGAAGCGCTCTACCTATGCACTGAGTCCAATAACAGAAGCCAACAAAAGGAAGGAAAAAAAGCTTTTGAGACACTAGGGTTAAAAATTCAAGGGCTGGTGAGAGTTCCTGATGTGGCTCAGTGGGTTAAGAACCCAATGTAGTCTCCGTGAGGATGTGGGTTCAATCCCTGGCCTCCCTCTGTGGGGTAAGGATCCAGCATTGCCACAGGCTGCAGCGCAGGTCACAGATGAGGCTCAGATCCAATGTTGCTGTGGCTGTGGGCTCAGCTGCAGCTCCTAATTGACCCTAGCCCTGGAACTGCCATATGCCACATGTATGGCCATTTAAAAAAAAAAAAAACAATATATATATATATATATATATGCAAGGGCTGGTAAGGGTTTGGTAGGGAAAAATCAATTTCTTCTAAAGTTCTTTTACTTACACTCATCCATGATTATCTGCACATCCGAGATTAAGTGAATAGAGCAGATCCAATGAAGTAATGAAACTCCCCTTTCAGCACCACTCGGACAGCGTCCATGCCTTGTTCTGGGTTCCCTTAGTAACTTAAAGGGAAATTTTCCCTTTCTAGAGGACTTGACATTCTGCAAATGAAGGAGGCATGGCCAGAAAAAAAAAAAAGGAAATTCCTCTTTGCCCTTCCAGAGCCTTCAATCTGCAGAGCAGACAAGACTCCCTTATAAAAGTTAAATGCAGTATGGGGAGTTCCCACTGTGGCTCAGTGGAAACAAACCCGACTAGTACCTGACTAGTATCCATAAGAATGTGGGTTTGCTCCCTGGCCCCACTCACTGGGTTAAGGATCCCACATGGCGTAGGTCAAAGACATGGCTCGGATCTGGCGTGGCTATAGCGTAAGCTGGGTAGGATTCAGCCCCTAGCCTGGAAACTTCCATATGCCACACCTGCAGCACCGCCCCCCGCAAATAAAGTTGAATGCAATATGACCTGGAAAGTATCGGAAGAGGTGTCTGAGGCCAGGTTGGAGTCCAGGTTCGTTCTCTGCCTGGCTTTTTTCCCTGGCTAGGGCGTTTAACATTTCCTCATCTGCAGAGGTGAGAAACCTCCGGCAGAGTGGTGAGGATAAGATGGAGACGGAGTTGTAATAATGTGCAGAGCAGGAAGCCTGGACCATGTGTGTCTCTTGTGAACCAGGCTGTGAGAAAGGCAGAAAGTGACCTGCCGGTGAGCAGCCCCTCTCCTTTAGGGGGCAGACCTGCTTCTCTGCCTGGGGCAGAAGCCTTTACTCACCTGAGTCGCCCCCTTTTACAAGGAAGGAGTTGGGGAAGGTCTTTCTCCTAATATGTCCTGATACCTGACACGCAAGCATCCCAAAGCACTCTATTCATGACATTTGGTCCTGATTCATGACATTTGGTCCTTTCCAGATCCTATGGCAGCATGTCTACACCTGCCGTGGTAGAGCCCATGCCTTTCTGGTCCTGTGCAAGACAACAGCCTAAAAGGTTTTTTTGTTTTTTGTTTTTTTTTTTTTTGTCTTTTTAGGTCCACACCCACGGTGTATGAAGGTTCCCAGGTGAGGGGTTGAATTGGAGCTGCACCTGCTGGCCACAGTAACACAGGATCCGAGCAGCATCTGCAACCTCTACCACAGCTCACGGCAACACCAGATCCCTGACCCAGTGAACGAGGCCAGGGGTCAAACACACATCCTCATGGATACTAGTCATATTCGTTTCGCCACAACAGGCACTCCCAGCCTAAAAGGTTTATTGCCACTTCTGTACCTGGCTGACACTGAGTATCCAATGAGGAACAAGGTCCTGCCTGAACTAGTAGCTTTGGGATCTCCCCCTCCATTCCCTAGACTGGGATCCTCCCAGGTTAGATTCTTTTTCCTTCTTCTTTTTTTGGCCGCCCCGCAGCACATGGAGTTCCCAGGCCAGGGAGCAGATCCAAGACACAGGCTACAGCAACACCAGGCCGGATTCTTAGCCCTCTTCAACCTCTGGGTCTCCAGAACGGGGAGCTGCAGGTAGAGAAGCTGTCTATCTGCTGGAGGAGCGCAGAGCCTGAGGTCTGCTGTGGCCCCACACTGGGCAGAGCCCTCAGGGGACGCCGTGGAGCTGGGGTGTGACAGCCTGGTTGTAGCCATGGGACAGCTTTTCAGAGGAAGCCCTGGGCCATCCTCAATACATGCTGTGTGGCCTGTTCACCACTGTCTGTCTGTCTGTCTGTAAGTCTGCTGTTACCCTGAGCATTGTCAGGATACCTTCGTGCCTTTTTTTTTCTTTTCTTTTTAGGTCCACACCTATGGCATATGGAAGTTCCCAAGCTAGGAGTAGAATTGGAGCTACAGCCGCCGGCCTACACCACAAATCACGGCAACACTGGATCCTTAACCCACTGAGCAAAGCCAGGGATCAAACCTGCATCCTCATGCACACTAGTTGGGCTCTTAACTGACTGAGCCACAGTGGACACTCCACATTCATGCCATTTAATTGTCTCAGGAGGGAAGGGACAGTCGTCCCTCCACAGAGGGATGGAGCAAGTATAGGGTTAGCTGGATGGTACCTTAACTCAAATCCCAACTTGGTGTACAACTATAAATGTAGTAAAATTCATTAAGTGATTTTTTTAAAAAAGAAGAATGCATGACATGTGGAAGGATGGATGTATGACTGGAAGGATGGATGGACAGATGATGGTTGGATGGACAATACAAGGATAGAAGGAAGAAAGATGAATGTGTGATGGATGGATGGATGAAAACACGGATCGAGGTTGGGTGGATGGACAAGGATGGATAGATGGATGACTGGGTGGAGGGCTGGTTGAATGGATGGATAGAAGGATGCGTGGATTAAAAATAAAAATCCCGGAGTTCCCGTTGTGGCTCAGTGGTTAATGAATCCGACTAGGAACCATGAGGTTGCGGGTTCGATCCCTGGCCTTGCTCAGTGGATTAAGGATCCGGTGTTGCCGTGAGCTGTGGTGTAGGCTGCAGACGCGGCTCGGATCCCGCGTTGCTGTGGCTGTGGTAAAGGCCGGCAGCTACAGCTCCTGTTAGACCCCTAGCCTGGGAACCTCCATATGCCGCAGGTGTGGCTCTAGATAAAGGCAAAAAGACAAAAAAAAAAATCCCAAGCTGGGTCATCCCAGGTAGTGGGGACAGGAGGACCTGACCCCGATTATGATCTGAGAAGGGGATGAAAACCAGTAAAAGGATTTGCCTCTGACAGGAAGTGGGATGCCTGAGCAGCAGGAGGGAGGGAGCTCTGGTATTAACTGGGTAGGCTGCAAGGTCCTGAGGTAACAGGACAGTTTGTTCTTCTTTGGGACAGGCTCACGGGAAGCAAGATTCCCCACCATGGTTGTTCAAGCACAGCTCTGGGAGCACAGTGGGAGGCTGGTCTGGCCACAGGTTGCCTGTGTGACCTGGATCTCTGGAATATTCTTTTTTTATTTTTTTGTATTTTTGCCTTTTCTAGGGCTGCACTCGTGGCATAAGGAGGTTCCTAGGCTAAGGGTCGAATTGGAGCTGTAGCCGCTGGCCTAGACCACAGCCATAGCAACGCGGGATCCGAGCCACGTCTGCAACCGACATCACAGCTCACGGCAACACTGGATCTTTAACCTGCTGAGCGAGGCCAGGAATTGAACCTGCAACCTCATGGTTCCTAGTCAGATTCGTTAACTACTGAGCCACGACGGGAACTCCCATCTGGTACATTCTTGAGGGCTGAGTAAGAAGACCGTCCCGCCCATAGTAAGAGTTCAATCAAAATGATCAGTAACCATGGTGATGATGATGGGACCGGGATTTTAATTTTTTTATTTTTTAGTGCTGCACTTGCAGCATATGGAGGTTCCCAAGCTAGAGATGGAATCGAAGCTGTAGCCATTGGCCAACACCACAGCCACAGAAACTCAGGCTCTGAGCCACCTCTGTGGTCTACATTGCAACTCACGGTGGCAGCGCAGGGTCCTTTTAACCCAGTGAACAAGGTCAGGGATCAAACCCGCGTCCTCATGGATACTAGTCGGTTTGTTACCACTCAGCCACAAGGGGAACCCCCCACTGTCTTTTAATTAAAGCCTTTCATCTGGACTTATTGAAGGACTCATTGAAGCTCAGAGGTTTTTTTTGGTTTTAGGGCCACACCCATGGCATATGTAGGTTCCCAGGTCAGGGGTTGAATTGGAGCTATAGCCGCTGGCCTACAACATAGCCACGTCAATGCCAGATACAAGCCACGTCTGCGACCTGCACCACAGCTCGTGGCAACACTGGCTCCTTAACCCACTGAGCAAGGCCAGGGATTGAACCTGTGCCATCATGGATGTAGTCAGATTCGTGTCCGCTGAGCCACGATGGGAACTCCTGAAGCTCAGGTTCTTTTGTACCAGCACAAAAAGAATTCAGCATGAGGCAAAATGCGAGTTTGTTAGTGTAGGACCCTTGTTGAGAGACACAAGCAGTCTGGCAGAGGAATACAGCAGCCCTGAGGAAAAAAGAGGCCTACATTTTTATAATCAAAGACGTGGGGTGGGGGGGAGAAGACGACCTTCTTGCTCAGTTTGGGAACAGCCGTCAAGACTTGCATCATTTGTTCCTCCCTTGACCCTATATGGTTTAACCAGGACTATCATGGCGCTATTTAAATCATATGTAGGGAGTTCCGTTGTGGCGTGGTGGAAACGAATCCAACTAATATCCATGAGGGTGCAGATTCGACCCCTGGCCTCCCGCAGTGGTTTAAGGATCTGGCGTTGCTGTGGCTGTGGTGCAGTTTGCAGAAGCGGCTTGGATCTGGCATTGCTGTAATCTGTGGCGTAGGCCAGCAGCTGTAGCTCTGATTCGACCCATAGCCTGTGAACTCCCATATGCCTTGGGTGCAGCCCTAAAAAAAAAAAAATCGTATTACCAAAAGGGTGGTACTAAAATACAGTAATTTATTTCGTTTCAGGACAATGTCCCCTTTTACCTAGTTTTTTCTCCTTTCACCTATATTTCTGTCTTGGCTAAATGCAGAAATGCTACTCTTCAAAGATTATTAACTCCCTGACTTCATGTATAAAGATTCAGATCCCTTATCTATTGTTTTATGTTCTAACTATTGGGTGTTTGTGGCTTGAGTGTATCTGGAGCTTAGATGAACCTGTTCTTCCTTCAAGGCAGAGTAAATTGTTGCTAGGTTACTGGAATCTTATTTTTTTTCTTTTTAGGGCTGCACCTGTGGCATATGGATGTTCCTGGCCTAGGGGCCAAATCAGCTGCAGCTGCTGGCCTACACCACAGCCACAGCAGTGCCAAATCTGAGCTTCCTCTGTGACCTACACCACAGCTCACAGCAATGCCGGATGGCTGACCCACTGAGCAAGGCCAGGGATCGAACCCTCATCCTCATGGATAATAGTTGGATTTGTTTCCGCTGCACCATGACGGGAACTCCCCTGGACTCTTTTCTTGAGTGGTCATTAACTTACAACAGTGTCCCAAATTTCCTCAAAAGTCCCTTTCTGGGAGTTCCCATCGTAGCCCAGCATGTCACTAACCCAACTAGTAACCATGAGGACTCGGATTCTATCCCTGGCCTTGCTCACTGGGTTAAGGATCCGGGACATTGCAGTGAGCTGCAGCATAGGTCGCAGATGCAGCGTGGATCCACCATTGCTATAGTTGTGGTGTAGCCTGGCAGCTGCAGCTCGGATTGGACCCCTAGCCTGGGAACTCCATATACTGCAGGTGCAGCCCTAAAAAAAAATAAAATTCCCCTTCTGTTTTTAATCTACTAGCAGGACTTTTTTTTTCTTTTTTCGACCAGAGTGCAGCATATGGAAGTTCATGGGTCAGGGACCAAGTCCGAGCTGCATCTGAGAACTACACCAGAGCTGCAGCAACACTAGATCCTTAACCCCCTGCACCTGGCTCCAGGATCCAACCAACAATACCCCAGAGATAAGCCAGATCCTTAACCCACTGTGCCACGGTGGTAATTTTCCACCTGTGTCGAAGCTTGTGGCAACTCAGGATCCTTAACCCACTGAGCAAGACCAGGGATTGAACCCACATCCTCATGGGTACTAGTCAGGTTCTTAACCTGCTGAGTCACAAGGAGAACTCCTGGACTCTTTTTTCTTCTTCTTCGTCCTTTTTTTTTTTTTTTTTTTTTGCTTTTTAGGGCCGTACCTGCAGCATATGGAAGTCCCCAGGCTAGGGGTACAATCAGAGCTGCAGCTGCCAGCCTACACCACAGCCACAGCAACACGGCATCCAAGTTACGTTGCAGCCTACACTACAGCTCACGGTGATTCCTGATCCTTAACCCACTGAGCAAGGCCAGGGATTAAGCCCACATCCTCATGGATACTAGTTGGGTTCATAACCCGCTGAGCCACAACAGGAATGCCCCCAGTGGGATTTTTTAACTATTTAATTCTCTTACTCTATCGCTATTACCACTGCTGTGGCACAGGTTCAGTCCCTGCTCTGGTAACTGCATGCCACAGGCTTGGCCAAAATAACTGCTAAGTTATACAAATTCAAATAATACAGAGTGTATAAAGCAGAACACAGAAGTTCCCCTTACCCTCGTTTCACTGCGCAGGCAGGGGCTGTTCTTCTATAAATTATCTGGCCACTGTCTTCCCTCTTATTTTTCTTCTCTTCCCTTCTCTGGACTGGAGGCCATTCCCACTGAGCTGAGAACCCCTCAAGGTCAAAAACTGTGTCATAGTCATCTCTGTATCTGGAATGCTCAGCATTCCATATGCGTTTGCGGGACGAATTGGTTTTCCCTTAAAAAGAGGGTAGGAATAATACAGTTGGGGACTAGAGATGGAAAATGAGGAGGAACCATCTAGCCAGTAACTTTATATATAAAATCGTACTGAGAAAATTATTTCGTGAGACTTAACTCCTTGATACAATTTCTGCTCTATTCTATTTCTTAGGGAAAAAAAATCTGATCTTGACTCAACTAAATTAATTTCTTGAGAGATCCACAACTTGAAAGATTGCCAGTTTCATGGGTAGCTCACAGGCACCCACTGGAATTCCCTTTCGGGGGAGGCCTATGAGGATGGTGAAGTAAGAATGCCCTCTTTGTCAATGGCCCCCACGCGCACAGAGCCTGGTATAACCCACGTGTAGCAATAAGTCACCCCAGACAGATCAGTGAGCCAAGTTCCTGATTCCCGGATCTTATTGGCTCCCAGCCCTGCCCAGGAAGGGAGACAGCCTTTCAGATCTTCGTTCCCAAGTGTCCAGATTTCTGCAGGTTTATCACAAACAGCTGCCAAGTCACCAAATACTTGTAGAGTTCATCTTGCTGGCCTCAGGGCCTTTTTCTTCAACCTGAGGAAACCGGATCAGATGATTGTGTTCTTTCCTAATTTAAATTCTTTGATCTACAATTATTCCTTAACAACCAAGGGAGAAAGGGAAAGGCAAGACCAGCAAGATGAGATGTATTGGGCCTCTGTTGTTCTGGTGTGTCCAGCTTCTTTCCCCTTATTCTGCAACTGGCACCCCCCTTTCCTCTGGGGACTGTTCTAGGGGGTTCTAGTGGGGATGGGCAACTGACCAGGCCTGGACAAAAGTACCCCAGGCCACAGCAACTGACCTAGGGCGGGTAGGACACAAGAAGGGCCCATAGGGAGTTTGGCCTGGGTTTTTACGTGGGGGAGGGACTAAAGAGATAATAGAAGCCTCTAGCTGCCTCCCGCTCTGCCCCCCTCCCCCTGCTGAGGCCTAGTACTTCTGTTCAGCTTCGCCGCAGCCCTAAAAGAAGGGTACCGTTATTTTTATTATTTTGTCTTTTTTCTTTTGCGGGGGCCCACACCTGTGACATATGCAAGTTCCCAGGCTAGGGGTCCAATTGGAGCTGCAGGTGCTGGACTGCACCACAGCCACAGCAGCAATAGATCCAAGCTGGGTCTGTGACCTACTCCACAGCTCATGGCAACACTGGATCCTTTTAACCCACTGAGTGAATCCAGGGATCAAACCTGCGTCCTCTTGGTTATTAGTCATGTTCGTTACCACTGAGCCAAGGGGGAACTCCTTTTTTTTTTCTTTTCTGTCTTATAGGACCACGCCGGAGGCATATGGAAGTTCCCAGGCTGGGAGTCTAATCAGAGCTGTAGCCACCGGCCTACATCACAGGCAGAGCAACGCGGGATCCGAGCTGCATCTACAACCTACACACCACAGCTCACGGCAACGCCGGATCCTTAACCCACTGAGCAAGGCCAGGGATCGAACCCATGTCCTCATGGATGCTGGTTGGGTTCGTTAACCACTGAGCCATGACGGGAACTCCTTATTTTGTCTTTCTAGGGCCTCACCTGTGGCATATGGATGTTTCCAGGCCAGGTGTTGAATTAGAGCGGCAGCTGCCGGTGGCCTGCAGCACAGCCACAGCAATGCCAGATCTGAGCCGTGTCTGCAACCTACACCACAGCTCATGGCAACACCAGTACTCTGACCCACTGAGTGAGGCCAGGGATCGAACCTGCATCCTTATGGATACTAGTCAGATGGTTTCTGCTGCGCCACAATGGGATCTCCCTTAGTTCTTTTTCACGTGCACTGTTCTTAGGGTTGTTCACAAAATGGTAGCTGGTTCTCCCCAGAGTAAGTGATCCAAGAGAGAGAAAGACCAATGTGGAAACCATAATGTCTTTTATGACCTAGCCTTAGAAGTGACATACCACCACTTCTTTCAAGTTCTATTGGCAATATGGATTAAAATTGATACACTGTGGGAGGAGGCACTCCAAGGACATGAATAGCAGGTGGCTGGGACCATAGGAGGCCACTTGGAGGCTTTCATAGGAAAATGTGGGAAAACCCTGTACTGAATACTGAACAACTGACAAACATCTCCCTCCCACACTGACCCCCAATAGCTTCTTTTAAAAATTGGGAATCTAGGAGTTCCCGTCGTGGCACAGTGGTTAACAAATCCGACTAGGAACCAGGAGGTTGTGGGTTCGATCCCTGGCCTTGCTCAGTGGGTTAAGGATCCGGCGTTGCCATGAGCTGTGGTGTAGGTCGCAGATGCGGCTCGGATCCCGCGTTGCTGTGGCTGTGGCGAAGGCCGGCAGCTGTAACTCCTATTAGACACCTGGCCTTGGAACCTCCATAGGCCACAAGTGCGGCCCTAAAAAGCAAAAAAAAAAAAAAAAATTGGGAATCTAGGGGAATTCCCTTGTGGTGCGTCGGGTTAAGGATCTAGCATTGTCACTGCAATGGCCCGGGTGGCTGCTGCTGTGGCACAGGTTCAGTCTCTGGCCCAGGAACTTCAGCATGCCACAGACGTGGCAGAAAGAAAGAAAGGAATAAAGGAAAAAATGAAGAAAGAAAGGAAGAAAGGAGGAAAGAAAGAAGGAAAGAAAATTAGTAATTTGGTCTTACTGGGATAAGAGTCAGGATTGGAGTGCCTGTTCTTTGCTTACATGTTCAATAGACACATAAGCTCATTATCACCAAAATTAAAGTATTGATTTCTCCTCCAAAACATATATCTCCATGATTTATCTTCTATCCATACATAGCAATTTCCAGTTGCTGTGGCCAAAAATCCGTAGTCAGGGAGTCCCCACTGAGGCTCAGAGGGTTAAAGATCTGTGTTGTCTCTGCAGGAGCACAGATTTGATCCCCAGTCCAGTGCAGTGCCTTAGGGATTCAGCATGGTTACGGCTGTGTCCTAGGTTGCAGCTATGGCTTGGATTTGATCCCTGGCTCAAGAATGTCCATATGCCATGAGCTGGTAAAAAAAAAAAAAAATCCATTCTTTTTTTTTTTTTGGTCTTTTTGCCTTATCCAGGGCTGCACCTGCGGCATATGGAGGTTCCCAGGCTAGGGTTCTAACAGGAGCTGTAGCTGCCCACCTTCGCCACAGCCACAACAACGCGGGATCTGAGCCACGTCTGCAACCTACACCACAGCTCACGGCAACGCCAGATCCTTAACCCACTGAGCAAGGCCAGGGATCAAACCTGCAACCTCATGGTTCCTAGTTGGATTTGTTAACCACTGAGCCACGACGGGAACTCCCAGAGTAATTCTTTACTTATCTTTCTCTTACACCTCTGTCTGATCCATCAGCAAATCCTATTGGCTGTACCTTGAAAATATATCTAAAATCCAGCTACCTATCCCCACTTCTGTTGCCACCCCCGGGCTCTAGGCACCTTCCTTTCTGCCGTGATCTACCCTTTCCCTCCTACATTGGGTTCTCAAGACGACAGCCAGAGTGATCTTTTAAAAACGTAAATTATATTACAAAACTCTTCTGATCCATTCTTCCAGAGGCTCACAATTTCTTTAAAGTAACAGCCAAAGTCCTGACATTGGCTCATAAACTAGAGTTTTGTCTTGATCCTATTAGGGAGGGACAGAAGGTTCTTACTGGGGAAATGATGTAATGGAAACTAAAATTTGGAAGGTTAATTGTTGTCAGTGTGTTGGGTAAATAGTGTGGGAGGAAGTCCAGCCAAGAAGCTACCATTGTAACTCAAATGTGAAGGGACAAATAATAAGTAATTTTAAAAAGTGACTCTTATTTATTCAGTGCTATGTACCAGGCACTGCATTTTTCACTCCTTTCCTCATTTAAATATTTATAGTAATTTCATGTGGTAGGTGTTATTACCATTACTTTTTTTACAGATAGAAAAACTGGATCCCAAAGAGGTTAAATGACTTCCCCAAGGTCAGACAACGAGGCAAGGTCAACAGATCCAAGTACTGAAACCCAACCTATCTAATTTCAATATATTCCAAGCGTTTTATTTTTTGTTTTTTGGGTTTTTTTTGGCCATGCTCCCAGGGCAGGGATAGAATCTTTGCCACAGCAGTAATGAGAGCCATAGCAGTGCCAGTGCCAGATTCTTAACCTGCTGAGCCACCAGGGAACTCCCAAGCTGTAATTTTTTTGTTTGTTTGTTTGTTTCTTTCTTTCTTTTTTTTTATTTTGCTTTTTAGTGCCGCACCCAAGGCATATGGAGATTCCCAGGCTAAGGGTCAAATTGGATCTGCAGCTGCCGGCCTACACCACAGCCACAGTAATGTGGGATCCGAGCCACATCTGCGACCTACAGCACAGCTAACAGCAACACCCAATCCTTAATCCATCGATCGAGGCCAAGGATTGAATCCATATCCTCCTGGATACTAGTTGGGTTTGTTTCTGATGAGCCATGATGGGAACTCCCTAAATTGCAGTTTTTTGTTGAGAAATATTGAAACTAAGAAACACCATAAGAGTCTTCATGACAATGAATAGAAATCTTGGGGTTCCTGTCGTTTCTCAGCGGAAACGAATCAGACTAGTATCCATGAGGATGCAGGTTTGAACCCTGGCCTTGTTCAGTGGGCTAAGGATCCGGCGTTGTTGTGAGTGTAGGTGTAGGTCGCAAATGTGGCTCGGATCCCACGTTACTATGGCTGAGATATAGGCCAAAGACTTTAGCTCCGATCAACCCCTATCTTGGGAAACTGTATGCTGCAGGTGTGGCCCTAAAAGACAAGCAAGCAAGCAAGCAAGAAAGAAAGGAAGGAAGGAAGAAAGAAAGAAATCTGTTATACAACAGACATGCATGAGTCTAGTTGTTTAAAGAAATTCCTAGCGGAATATGATGTAAAGAAATACAGCTATGGAGTTCCCTTGTAGCACAGTGAGTTAAAGATCCACCATTGTCACTGTAGCAGCTGGGGCTGCTGCTGTGTCTCAGGTTCAATCCCCAGACTGAGAATTCTCACATGCCACAGGTGCAGCCAAAAAAAAAAAAAAAAAAAAAAAAGGGAATACAACTACATCTTTACAATTGAGCTTCTTACACATTAATCTTCAGTTTTTATTCTAACCTTGACTTCTTGATTTCCTCCTAGAACCAAAAACCCTCCATCTGACTTTGGAAATAGCCATCATCAGGCTGGCTTAGGACTTCAAACCAGGCTAATTTCCAAAGCCACAGGATGGCTTCCCTAGACCCCATGGCTTCATGGCTTCATTCATCCTGAAGAGCCTGCCATTCCTTGAACTGATGGGCTCTCCCTGCTTCACAGAATGAGAGTTTCCAGCCTCATCCACCCCCTCCCACAGCTTCTGTCCTAACGGTAGCTCAGCTGTACTCCTGTACTTCTCCATGCACCCAGCTCCTGGAAAGCTCAGGGCTCCTCCATCTGTTCATCTTCCATAGGAAGGAGGATAAAGAGGGAAATTATAACCAGTAAAACCTTTACTTAGCTGTTTGACCTTCAAATCTATAGCTTACTGTATTTATTTATTTATTTTTCTGGCTGTGCCTGCAGCATGGGGAAGTTCCTGGGCCAAGGATCAAACTCATGCCACAGCAGTGACCATGCTGGATCCTTAAACTTCTGAGCCCCCCAGGGAATTCTCTAGCTTATTGTATTTCCTTTTTTTAATTTTTTAAATTTTATTTTATTTTTAGGGCCATACCTGCGGCATATGGAAGTTCCCAGGCTAGGGATCAAATTGGAGCTGCAGCTGCTGGCCTACACCACAGCCACAGCAATGCCAGATCTGAGCCATGTCTGTGACCTACCTACACCACAGCTCACAGCAACGCCAGATCCTTAACCCACCAAGCGAGGCCAGGGACTGAACCCGCGTTCTCATGGATACTAGTCAGGTTCTTAACCCGCTGAGCCATAATGGGAACTCCGAGCTTATTGTATTTCTCTTTAGAAACCCCAGTGATAAGATTCACGCATTACACACTTCCACTCTGCACCCCAAAGATCCTCAAATGAGCCAGTGGTTTCTACTTCATTTATAAACCTACTTTTGACCAAGGTATTTTCTTCTAAAGGGACAAAACCCACTTTCCCAGAACACAAGTGGACAAGCCATAACAAAGCTTTATAAACGATCGTCGTTTGTGTACATATAGAACTCTCTAGAGCCTACAAGGTGCCTATACATCCTTTATACATTCTTCAGTTTAGTGCTGTCAACAATCCAGTATGTTAGGTTTCATCACACCCAGTTCACAGATAGAGAATCTGAGGCTCAGAGAGGTTATGTAACTTGCCCAAGGTCATACAATAGGGCTGGGTTTCAAAAGGGCAGATGTTTTCATTCCAGCTCAAATCTGCCAGAGTTCTCCTCCCTCCCCCACCCCAATTCTGCAATCCTTGATGACACTTATGTCCCAATCCTGTGACAAGCAGGCATCTGGATGGCTGGAAGCAGTCTCTAATTTGCAGGAGTTCTGCCGCTTCATTGAGTTATCAGAGATTTGAGATTTGGTTCTGAGGGTATTGATTTTTATCAATTCACTGATGAGTTAACAATTGGGGAGGGGAAGCCACACTGATTGAACCAGTAACTAAGTGGTAAACCCAAATACAATTTTATTTATTTTATTTTTTTTGTTTTGCTTTTTTAGGGCTGCACCCGTGGCATATGGAAGTTCCCAGGCTAGGGGTCAAATCGGACCTGCAGCACAGCCACAGCCACAGTGGATCCAAGCCGCGTGTGCGACTTACACCATAGCTCATGGCAACACTGGATCCTTATCCCACTGAGCGAAGCCAGAGATCAAACCCACAACTTCATGGATACCCCCTGAGCCACAATAGGAACTCCCGAATTTCTTAAATAATATACTAATGTTATGAATATAACGAAACACTAATTTATTCACATATTGATAAATTAAACTGCTAAGAGGGCTATAATATTAAGTGGGAAGTCTTTATGAATATGTTAGGAGAGTAGGTTTGATTTGAGTAACCCACACAGAATCCTCAGAAATGCTCTCTTCCCTAGACAGAATTGATACATTCTGACAGTTTCATCACTTTACTGTTCTTTTTCTTGACTGCAGAATCTTTTTAGTTATGACATCATCTTGGATGGGTCACAATGAACTTTACAGATTACAGCTGATTATAGTTTTTGTTCCTTGGAGGAAATTTAGAAAATACCACAAATGCATACCCAGCACATTGCCTAATCATTTCCAAGGGAGATTTTAAAAAGCTTTTGATTACGGCAACTCTCAAACATCCATAAAGCTGAAAGAAATCCCTCTGAATCCATAACTCGCTTTCAACACTTATCAACATCCTCCTGCCTTTTTTTTTTTTAAATCTATTCTATACTTGCTCCAAGCCAGTTTCCCGCCAGGGCGTTTTAAAACACATCTCCAAATCTTACTCTAAATTCAGGTGCTGTACCCTGTTTGAAATTTACTCTGTGAACTGAGTATACATTTTTTTTTTTGTCTTTTTACCTTTATCTAGAGCTGTTCCCGCAGCATATGGAGATTCCCAGGCTAGGGGTCTAACAGGAGCTGTAGCTGCTGGCCTTCGCCACAGCCACAGCAACGCGGGATCCGAGCCACGTCTGCAATCTACACCACAGCTCACGACAACGCCGGATCCTTAACCCACTGAGCAAGGCCAGGGATCGAACCCGCAACCTCATGGTTCCTAGTCGGATTCGTTAACCACTGAGCCACGATGGGAACTCCGAGTATACATTTCTTAATCCTAAAGTGGTATAATGCCTGCCCTGCCTTCCACAGCAAGTCCTTGTGATGGAGACATGAGATACTGGAAGTGAAAGGGCTATGGTTCCGGAATCCGGCTGCATATCAAATTCTCTGGGCGAGAGATTTTCTAGTGTCTGGGAGTGGGATCCAGATATCTGTGCATGCCCAAAGCACTCCAGGTTATTTAAAATTGTGGCTTGGGGAGTTTCCATTGGGGCTCAGCAGTAACATACCTGACTAGTATCCATGAGGATGTGCGTTTGATCCCTGGCCCTGCTCATTGGGTTAAGGATCTGGCATTGCTGTGAGCTGCAGTGTAGATTGCAGACCCAGCTCGGATCCTGAGTGGCTGTGACTGTGGTGTAGGCCGGCAGCTGCAGCCCTGATTCGACCCCTAGCCTGAGAGGTTCCATATACTGCACATGTGGCCCTAATACATAAATAAATAAATACATACATAAATAAAATTGTGCCTTGAGAGTTCCTATCATAGTTCAGGGGGTTAAGAACCTGACTAATATCCATGAAGATTTGAGTTCGATTCCCTGGCCTGGCTCAGTGGGTTAAGGATCTGGCATTGCTGCAAGCTGGGGTACAGGCTGCAGATGTGGTTCAGATCTGGTGTTGCTGTGGCTGTGGCGTAGCCTGACAGGTGCAGCTCTGATCTGACCCCTAGCCTGGGAATGTCCATGCACTGCAGGTGTGGCCCTAAAAATATAAATAAATAAAATGAAAAAATAAAATAAAATAGTGGCTTGTTCAGAGTTCCCTGGTGGCTCAGCAGGTTAAGGATTCAGCCTTGCCATTTCTGTGGCTTTGGTCGCTGCTGTGGCATGGGTTGGATCCCTGACCCAGGAATTTCTGCATGCCATGGGTGCAGCCAAAAATAAATAAATAAATAAATAAAAAATTGTGGGAGGTCAGAATCTGTGACTTGCCGCTGGAAAGTAGTAGGCTGATTGGTGTTGGAGCTGCTGTGGCTTTCCATGCTCAGAGTCTGCTAGAGAATGAGAGCGCAGGGGAGTGAGGCTGAATCCACTGTGATGACTTCAGTTGCTGCAGATGGGCCCAATCCCAAGGCTCAGTCTAGATCCCTGAGGAGGGAGGAATGGTCCACCTGGTTTTGGGAGGGCTGGCTTTAGGCCCTGCTTTGGGTCTTAGGTTTGGGATGCAGGATGATTTATTTCTTTATTGTTTTTAGGGCTGCTCCCTCGGCATTTGGAGGTTCCCAGCCTAGGGGTTGAATTGGTGCTGCAGCTGCTGGCCTACACCACAGCCATAGCAATCCAGAATCCGAGCTGCATCTGTGACCTACGCTATAGCTCACGGCAATGCTGAATCCTTAACCCACTGAGTGAGGGCAGGGATCAAACCCTTGTCCTCATGGATACTAGTCAGGTTCATTAACCACTGAGCCGTGACAGGAACTCCAGGATGTAGGTAGCTTTAAATGGAATGTTGAGGAGATCCCGTTGTGGAGCAGCAGTTAATGAATCCGATTAGGAACAATGAGGTTGCAGGTTCGATCCCTGGCCTCGCTCAGTGGGTTTAAGGATATGGCGTTGCCATGAGCTGTGGTGTAGGCTGCAGACACGGCTCGGATCTGGCATTGTTGTGGCTGTGGTGTAGGCTGGCAGCTGTAGCTCCGAATCGACCCCTAGACTGGGAACCTCCATACACTGTGGGTGTGGCCCTAAAAGGCAAAATATAAATAAATAAATAAATAAATAAATAAAGGAATGTCGAGGTTTAGAACTGAAGGGTGGTACTAATACAATACTGTAAATCAACTAGACTTCAATTAAAAAAGAGAGAGAGGAGTTCCTGCTATGGCACAACAGGTTAAGGACGTGGTGTTGACTCGGTTCTCTGCTAAAATGAGGTTCAATTCTTAGCCTGGTGCAGTGGGCTAAGGATCTAGCATTGCCACAGCTGTGGTGTAGGTCACAGCTGCAGCGCAGATTTGATCCCTGGTCCATGAATTTCCATATGCTCTAGGTGTGGCAAAAAAAAAAAAAAAAAAGAGAGAGAGAGAGAGAGTTCCTGGTGGTCTAGTGGTTAGGATTTGGTACTTTCATCATTGCAGCCTATGTTCAACAAACCCTGGTCTAGGAAATGAGATCCCACAACAAGCCACGGCACTCTGTGGCAAAAAAAAAAAAAAAAAAAAGAATTGATTGGTGGGACGGAGGGGAAAGGATGGGGTCAAGAGTCTACATTGGAGCCTCTGTCATGAGATGGGAGGCATCAGCCTTCAAGGTGCTCCTGAGGAGGTACCTGTTTGACTTTGAAGACAGGAAAGTAGAGGAATCAACCAGATGTCTAGGAGTTCTCGTCGTGGCTCAGTGGTTAACGAATCCGACTAGGAATGAGGTTGCAGGTTTGATC
>PVHT020003144.1:130883-181103 GCA_004024745.2 Catagonus wagneri | reverse complement strand
ATCTCTCCTCAACACCATGACAGGTTGAACTTAACCTGAACCTTGTACTTCCGGAAAGCAGTTACAGTCAAGATACGCCTCTCCTGTTTTTGAGCCCTGCATCACCATACTATGAGTTCTGAAAATGGCTAACCTCAAAGGACTAACCTGTCCTAGAATATTCCAGGATAAGATCCACTCTCACCCTTCCTCAATGACTCAGGTAAGACCCTCTCCAGCCTGCCTCATGATGACTCTGCATACATGCCTGTATAAAATCCCAGGCCACCTGCCTTGTCTTTGACACATTTCTCATTTTGCAAGTCTGATTCATTGTCCTGTGCATTGTCTTTCACACCCTTCTCCTTTTATTCATTCTAACATTTTTTTTTTCTTTTTAAGGCTGTACTGCTGCACATGGAAGTTCTCAGGCTGCAGTTGCATCGGAGCTGCAGCTGCCAGCCTACACCACAGCAGAAGCAACTCAGGATCTGAGCTGCAACTGCAACCTGCACAGCAGCTTGTGGCAATGCCGGATCCTTAACCCACTGAGCTTGGCCAGTGACTGAACCTGCATCCTCATGGATACTAGTTGGGTTCTTAACCTGCTGAGCCACAATGGGAACCCTTATAATGAATTTTACAATGAGAGATCTCCTGAGATAATCTATCAAAAATCCAGCTGGAGTTCCCTGCGGTGCAGGGGAAATGATCCCAACTAGTATCCGTGAGGAGGCAGATTCAATCCCTGGCCTCGATCAGTAGGTTAAGGATCCAGCATTGCTGTGTGCTCTGCTTTAGGTGGCAGACACAGCTCGGATCCAGCTGTGGCTGTGATGTAGGCTGGCAGCTGTAGCTCTGATTTGCCCCTAGCCCGAGAACTTCCATATGCCTAGGGTGCGGCCCTAAAAAAAGGCAAAAAAACCAAATAGCTGATAGGTTGCATAATAGTATGAATGCATTTAATGTCTCTAAACTGTGTACTTAACAATGGTTAAAATGGGAAATTTTGTTTTATGTATATTTCACCAGAGTAAACAATTCCAGCTGATAGAAAAACACAGTAGAAATAGCTTTATTCAAAAGAATTGGAATCCCTACTATGAGCTGGGTGTTGGCATTGGTGGGGTGGGGGGTGGGGCCTGGGGTAGGAAATGAGTAAGATCTGTTCTCTGTGGTCCGGGCACTCTTAGACTTGCTGGGGAAACAAACACATAATCTGCTAATTGAGCTTCCATGATTCAGGGTGACACATTTTGTAATAGACATGTGTACAGTCTGATTTGACTCAGGCCGAGAAGGGCCTTGAATGTGACACTAAGGAGTTTGGATTTTATCCTATGGTAATTGGGAGGCATGCATGGTTTTAAAGCCAGAGTATGACACGAGTAGATTCATTCAATTCCTAATGTCTTAACACCACCCATCTGCTTGGTGTGGAGTGTATAAAAAGATCAATGGCTGTAACAGCTTTAATTTTAAAAAGTTAATCCCCCGTAAAACAGGCTGATATTTCTGTTTCTCGTATTAAACTATAGTCATGCTCAGGAAAGAAAGAGTTAACTTTGGATAAATCTTTTGGGAAGACAGAGACACAGATCTAGCAAGTGCTCTATAAGAAATGCACTTGGCACACCTGCCCCTGCCTGCTGGAGTCAGGGAAGGCCTGCAGAAGAAAGTGGGCTAGGGAAAAGGAGAGGGAACACGGAAACCTGGAGCATATAGAAGAAGGAAAGTGGCTGTGGGCCAGATGGCAGAGGGTTTTGTGTGCTCAGGTGAAGGGCCTGAATCTCTTTCCCACAGGTGAAGCTGAACTACCATGGTCTCCGTTAACAATAATGAGGATAGTATAGTGCTTACTGCATGCCAGGCACTGCTCTGAGCAGTAAGAGCTTTACCAGTATGCACTCATTTAACCCTGGCATTCAGGATAGGGCAAGGTTAGATGATTTAGATCACCTGGATGGCCATGTGGATGATGGTGACCAGAACAACAGTTGGGATACTTATTGTTGTGGTTCAGGAGATAGACAGAGGGAGGGATGGAAAGGATGTGATGGCTTTTAGAAATAATTAGGAATAAAAATTTATTTTTGTTTGGTGGAACTGGTAAGGAAGAGAATGGCGACTGGGATGAATCTCACCTTTTTTTTTCTTTTTAGCGCCGCATCTGCAGCATACGGAAATTCCCAGGCTAGGGGTCTGGCCTACACCACAGTCTCAGCAAAGCCATCTCCTAGCCACATCTGAGGCTTATGCCTCAGTTTGTGGCACTGCAGGATTCTTAATCCATTGAGCCAGGTCAGGGATTGCAACAGCAACCTCATGGATACTACCCGGGTTTGTTACCGCTAAGCCACAAAGGGAACTCTCCAGGTCAAGTTGTTTGATAGTGCTCTTCAAATCTTTTATAAATTTGTTAATTTTCCTGATAATTTTCCAGCTACGTGAGTTTTGTGTTTGTTTATTTCTCCTTTCAGTTTTTTTTTTTTTTTTTTTTTTCTCCTTTCAGTTCTATATCCTCCTAATTGATAGCTCTGCACGGTCAGGAGCTTGCTAGGGCAGAGAATACAGAACGTTTGCTGGGGACTAAAAGAAACATTCTATCTCCTTAAATTTACTCTAGAACGCAGAGACAAAACGGATATCACTACGTATCCCAGCAGGCCTAGTGGCGCTCAGGACAAATGCAAATAAGCGAGCTCAGACATTCGGCCGCGCCCCTTTCCTGCGTTGACAAGGCAACTGGTACTCCAGCCAGCCAATCGGTGAGATGCTCACCTGCCGGGGCGGGGACTCGACGAGAGCCAATGGGACGTGGGGCAGATAGTTCCATGGGCCAATGGCTTGGGGGACGGGGTGGGCTTTTGGTGAAGGGTCAGCGGTGGGAAAGATGGCGGCGGCTCCGGGACCCTCTGGGTGGTGGCAGCGGTGGTCTCGGCGTTTGTCGGCTCGGGATGGGTCCAGGATGTTGCTCCTTCTCCTTTTGTTGGGGTCTGGGCAGGGGCCACGGCAAGTCAGGGCGGGTCAGACGTTCGAGTACTTGAAACGGGAGCATTCACTGTCGAAGCCCTACCAGGGTGAGGTGCCGGGGGCGAGGTGGTTGTGCGCGGGGAGGGCTTCGGGACCTGAGTTCGTCCGTAGAGGCGGGGGCGGCGAAGGCTTCGTAGTACCGAGGAAAGTACGGGCGGTGGGTTGGGGCCCCTGGGGACTCTTGCTATGTTTGGGAGCCATGGGTCCTAAGGTCAGAGGTCAGGTTCCACCCCACCCCCAGCCTCACACTTAGCTCTGAAAGTTTCTAGCAGGTGGAAGTAGGGTTCGTAGCCACCAAGGCCACTAAGCGCTAGGACTGGATGAAGGGGAATTTAAGAGTTGGACAAGAGTTATGTGGGAAGGGGAGAGAACTGCGAACGGTGGCAGTGATTGAGGGCCACTAGCAATGAGCTGGGCTCTGGATGGAGCTGTGAATGTGCTAGAAATACAGCAGGAGGCGAAACTAGGGTAGAACTTGGCCTGACTGGGAAGGTAGATTTTTGTTGTCAGTTAAGACACCTGTTCTCCAATCCCGGAGTCCTGTTGATGAAAGAGCCTGGTTAGCTTTGCTCTGTTGAGCGTTCATCTGCGGCTTGGCACAGCGCATCAACCAGAACATTTACGCAGTTAGCCACAAAGAAGACCAAATCAATGCAGATGGCTTAATTAACAAGTCTGTTTCCCCACTGGAGGGCAGGGGGACAGCACACAAACAAAAACACAAAGCACAAGAGAGTATACAGTGCTGCTAAGGGTGATCATTTATTCACTTAGCAGATGCATCCAGCACCTTCTCTGTGTTGCTAATACTGTGGGTTATACAGACACAAAGGTGTCACTCTCAAGGGGCTGATAGTCTGAGGTAAGGGGAAAAGTAGCTTCACACTTGGATTGTTTAAAGAAAGAATGTGATTAAGCTCCAGAGATTCAAGCTCTTTTTGGATAGTTGGGGAATTTTTTTCTTTCGTGGTGGTCAAATTTACTCACATATAAAATGGGGAAGAATGGGTCTGAGCTACGATTACTGTGGCAGGGATTAAGTGACAGCTCTGATGTGCTTTTCTTCACCTGATAAGGTCTTTATGACAAAAAGCGGTAAAGATGGTAAGGAGTTAGAAATTTTTGAGTGACAGAAGACCGAGTGACCTGAAAGGGGAAAAAAAGATTATGACTCCGGCTTTCAAGACTGGTCGGTGTTGAAGAGACTGAATGAACTGATCTACTTCCTCCCATAGGTGTGGGCACCGGCAGTTCCTCACTGTGGAATCTGATGGGCAATGCCATGGTGATGACGCAGTATATCCGCCTGACCCCAGATATGCAAAGTAAACAGGGTGCCCTGTGGAACCGAGTGGTAAGAATCTTTCTCTCTCCTGTGTTGGTGACCCAGAAAAGTACTCAAAAGTTTACCAGTGGCATACTGACTTAATTTTACTGTGTGTTCCCAGTATTCTGTCTTCTGTGGATAGCAAGGATTTTCGTTTCAGAGATTATGGTGACCATCATTATTACATCAGATATTGAGGGAGATACTCTCTGTTGCCCTAATTACAGCAAATAATTAATTTTGATTCTATTTTCTGAAATGTCTTTAAGTCCTGATAGACCTGAGAGTATTACTTTTTGGAGGTTAATAAGTTAACTTACGTTGAATTACTTTGCTTATATAGTAGAAGACTGCTCTTTTAAATTTATCCCGCATTCATTCCAGTATCCCTCCCCCCTTGTTATTTCACTTTGAAGAGTCTAATTTTAAATTTTATTTTCATGTAAAAGCCACTTTGAGTCCTTGGTCATTTCATTTGTCCTTCTTTGGGCCTTTTCTAGCTACATTGTCTTCCTTGAGGTATGGCGGCAAGAAGTGAATGCAGTATTCCTGGTGTGGCTGCACTGTGATTTTGTACAAGTGTAAGATGATGCTTTCTTTTCGGTTTCCAGGGCTCTTTCTAAATCTTTTACGACACTTTACTTTCGGGATTGTGACCTTGGCATCCTTTAATACTTTTTTCTTGGGTTCTCAGAAGCAAAGAACTTACTTTTATGTGTTTTTTTAATCATTAGTTTTAGATAATTGAACCTCAGAAAAGGGGACGCTTTCTCTTCCCTGTCCATTTTATGTGGAGAGGATTCTAAAGGAACGGAGAGACGGGAGAATTCCTCCATGAACTGTTTGCACAGGCTGGCCCGTTAACCCAGATCATAGTGCTGAGCTGGTTCTTGTCCAGAATGCAGAGCAGTGTGTTCCAGTGGAAGTGGGCTGGCAGTTCAAAGGCTTGGGTTCTCCATCTAGCCGTATCACAGGCCCACTGTGAGCCCTGGCAGTTACTTATCCTCTCTCAGTTTTCAGTCTCTCCAGCTGACAGATGAGCTTCATAATGCCTGTTCTACTTGACCACCAGGGTTATTGTGAGAATAAAATAAGGTAATAGGCAGGAGAAAGCTTTGGAAAGTTAAAATGGTTACAGAAGTGTGCTGTTGTTATTATGTTATCCATCTGTTCCAAGATTCATTGATGGAAGTCTGTGGGTTATAAATTATTTTATCCAAGGCTTGATACTTTGCAGCTCTCTTGCTTGCTGTCTCTATGTAACTCTCTTATGTAGCAGCGATTCTAGTCTAGGATCTAGTTATCTGGCTCTTTTTCAGATTCTCTGATAACCTGTATTTTTTGGTTATTTGACTCTCTGAATTAGCTTTGGCATTGTTTCTGAGTTATTTGAATAGGATAGATTTGTTTGAGCAGTGGTTCTCCAATTTGGCTGTCCATTGGAGCTGGCGGCTGGGTTCCACCCTCAGAGAATCTGATTTAATTGGGGTGTGGCTTGCATGTTGAGATTTTTTAAAGCTCCCTAGGTACATCTACATATTCTACAAAGTTTGAGACCCACTTTTGGACACAGCCCTGAGCAAAACTGTATAGCATTGTGCTACTTAAGGCCAAGGTTAAGTGTCAGACATCTCTTGGCTCAGTGTGAACTTCTCTGGCCCTGCCTTCTTCCCAGGGGCAAAATGCCTACCCTCTGGGTGTGAGGGACTTTCCTGCCACTGAAGTTCATCCTTGCTCTGAAATATAAATGAAATAGCAAAAAGATGAGAGCCCAGAATGATAATCAAGGACTGGGCTCATCAGAGGAGGGGAAGCTATTGGAGGTTTCAGGGTTCTTTGGTGATTTGAGAAGTATCCATACCCCTTTCATTTTGACTGTGTACTTCTTTTTTTTTTTTTTTTGTCTTTTGTCCTTTTTTTAGGGCTGCTCTCGCGGCATATGGAGGTTTCCAGACTAGGGGTCTCATTGGAGCTGTAGCTGCTAGGCTACACCAAAGCTATAGCAACGCCAGATCCGAGCCATGTCTGCAACCTACACCACAGCCACAGCAACACCGGATCCAAGCCGTGCCTGCCACCTACACCAAAGCTCACGGCAACGCAGGATCCTCAACCCACTGAGCAAGGCCAGGGATCGAGCCCGCAACCTCATGGTTCTTAGTCGGATTTGTTTCCGCTGCGCCATGATGGGGAAACGCTCCTTGACTGTGTACTTCTAATACTAACACTTTTGGAAGATTTTCCAGAAATTGAAAATGAAAACTGAAAGTGATCTAGCAATGTGTTGCTCAAGAGCTAGAACAATCTATTTGGAGGAGCTTTGGCTGAACCCTGCTGGTGTCTCTGCTCTTCTTTCCCTCTTTCTTCATGGTGAACTTTAACCAGGAGCCTCTGTAAACCAAATACCCACTGTGATTCCTCTTTGAAAGTGTGGAGCTATTTAGAACACTTAACCATCTGTTTACCTCCTTCTCCATTTTTCCGTGGTTTTGGTACACAAATCAAAGGAAGGAAATCAGGAGTCTGTTTAGTGCCCACTTCCTTAATGCTTTTCCACCAGAGACTGTCCCTGTGGTGGGGTGGTGGTATTCTCCTTTGGTGCATTTATGCTTCTGGGCCCTGGGCATGAGGTGCTGGAGGGTGTAGCTTTCCACTTCTCGTGGGAACTCTGGGTTGCCCCTCAGTTTGGCATCAGGCCAGGTCTAGCTAGTTGTTTATGGCATTTGCTAATTAATATTGGAGGCCTTTGCATAATGACTTAGCTTATCTTCTTCTGTGATGAGGGAAGCTTTGACCTTTCTTTAAATCCAAGTTTTTCAGTCTTTCTGTCAGAGGAGCGATCTTAAGTTGCGAATGAGTGTGTAGTGAGGAGTCACCTCTTTTCTTCAGGCTGGGGTGTTTGGCTGGGTGGATGTAGGATCCCAGCAGTCCAGTTTAGTCTCTTGTCTTTTCCAACTTTGGATTGCTATCCTGTTTCTGTTGGGAGGTGTTGAAGATAATTGGGAGGATTAGTCACTTTTCATGTTCAACATTGTATACAGTTGAATGGCTCAATCTGTTTAATTTCACAACACAAGATGCTTAGCAAGTCTTAGATTTTGATTTTAACCCTTAGAGCCTCGTGTCACCTGCCTTTGTGTTTTCCCAGTCTGTAGACTGTGGATGAGGGCCTGCGGGCTTTGCTCCTCATTGATTCCAGTGTCTTTTTCACTTTAGCCTTGTTTCCTGAGAGACTGGGAATTGCAGGTGCACTTCAAAATCCACGGACAAGGGAAGAAGAATCTGCATGGGGATGGCTTGGCAATCTGGTACACAAAGGATCGGATGCAGCCAGGTACTGGCCCCTGGGTTGCTCTTGTGTGGGGTGGGATAGGCTTTTGAGAAGGGCACATCCCCACAGTGCCAGGTATTCCCTTTACTTGGTGTCGTGGATGAAGACTGGCCTCTCTAGACTCTAGAATAAGGTCCAAAAAGCAGCTGAACTTGACTCATTTTGGGGTGATTTCTTGCTTGTCAGTTACTTCCGCTTTCCCTTTGAAACCACCCTGCTGGTTGGTGAAGGAACACACTGGCCGTCCCAGACACGGACACGGGGCACACTGGTTTCTTCTGGACATGCACAGGGACCCATCTAAGAATTCCCGGGTCAGGAGAAAGGAGAAAAGTTATCTGTTTTTCCTTGTTGTTCAGGAGCCATTGCTGCAAGTACCTGGCAAACTGAGCCTGATTTGACCTGATCTCTTCTGCAACAAGAAGTGGGAACTTGGGAATTCAGTTCTCTCTCGGGCATAGTCATCACTGAGTGTTTGTGAAGCAGAATTCTCTAGGGGCACCTTAGCAACCAGTTTGGATCAGGGAGCAGCTGGAGTGCTAAACTGGGTGGCGCTGGCCTTCTTTCTTTCCCCACCTTTAACAACAGACAGCTCCAGATGCTTACTGAGTGCTTGTCACGGGCCATGCCCTGCACTGGGTGCTTTTACAGGTGTGTGTTCTCATCTTAGAGAGAAGCCTGGGAGTCATTTGAATTTGACTTTTTCCTCCATCATAGTGATATATTATTCCTTTATCAACTCTTGGCTTTATTTCATTGTTCATCATCTGTTCTCTCTCTCTAGGGCCTGTGTTTGGAAACATGGACAAATTTGTGGGGCTGGGAGTATTTGTAGACACCTATCCCAATGAGGAGAAGCAGCAAGAGGTAATGGCAAGTGTCAGAGCTTAGGTCAGCTGTACTGACATCATGGTCCTTTGCCTCAGGAACGTTGTTCAGGAGGGAATAGAGGGGAAAGAAAATGAGGGTTTTGGTTTTGTCTCCTTCATCTGTTGAACTTCAAGAGTTAATGTCTGTGTCAGGCAGGGCTTTTTCTGGAGGAAACTGTTTATGGTGCACAGTCTTGGGAAGGGCTGTCGTGACCGGGGACTTTTTCTTCAGTGCTAACAGTGTTCTGTCTCGCGCACATTGGTAGCTGCTGTGCTTGAGCATGCGCGGCTGGTTGGTGATGTGGTTCCTCGCCCAGCCCCTGAGCAGACTGAATTTATGTAGCTCCACTGCCCTGACAGCCTAAATCTCTGCTGAGCTCTCTTCTGCAGCTTGCTCCCCCTTGCCAGCATCCTTTTCTTCTTCCTCTTCTCAGACCTGGACAGCAAGTCTCCTGTCCTCTCGGAAAGGTGGTAAAAGGAAATTGATGAAATCTCAGCACTTTATTGAAACCTGATATCTGGCTATTGGTAGAAGCTTCTCGCTTTTTATTAGCTGACCCTAAGGGTTTGTTAGTACTTTCTTATACTAGCAAAGGTCTGTTCTCTCTCTTTCTTTTTCTGTCCGATGGCCCTGCCGGCAGCTGGTGGGAAAATGATTATGACACCTTGTTGCTGGGTATCTTTAGCTAAATCATATTTAGCAAGAAAGGCAGGATGAGGAATGGAGGCAGAGCTTACTTTATTTTTTTCTCCAAAAGTTCTTTTTTTTTTTTGCTTTTTAGGGCCCACTCATGGCATATGGAGGTGCCCAGGCTAGGGGTCGAATTGGAGCTACAGCTGCCGGCCTGTACCACAGCCACAGTAACACAGGATCCAAGCCGCGTCTGCCACCTACACCACAGCTCATGGCAACGCTGAATTCTTAACCCACTGAGCAAGGCCAGGGATTGAACCTGCAACTTCATGGTTCTTAGTCGGATTCATTTCCGCTGCGCTACAATGGGAACTCCTCTCAAAATGTTCTTTATGAAAAATTTCAGACTTGTAAAAAAATTGGATGAGCAGATCATTGTGTATTGAACCCCCAGATTTTTCACATTTCCTACAGTGTTCCCATTAGAGGAAGTGGAAAGCGAGACCTGAGTTAGGAGAGGAACCTTTTGTTGTGGGTCAGTTACAGACTTGCCTTTCCGTGTTGCTCCTGGGCTCTTCCTTCACTTCACCAGACCTTAAGCACTTTCTCGATAGCAGGCCCTGGGAATGAGTGAACAAGACCAGCGTGGTCCTTGCCCTCAGTAGCACGGATGTGTGAGGGCGCTGATGGGGGTGCCGTGGGGTACTATGGGAGGACCTGGCTCCTGGGAGTCTCTAACCTGGGGTGGGACAGTGGTGGTGGGGTCAGTGGTTGGAAAAGACTTTTCCAGGAAGTGACATTGACATTGAGTCCTGTGGAATTAGGAACCAGCACAGAGGGAAAAGCATGTGTCAAGGTGATAAAGTTAAAGAAGGGACAGCGGGTGTGAGGGGAAAAAAGCAGGGGCGGTCAGAGAGAGATGAGGCTAGAAAGAAAAACAAGGTCCTCAGTCTCGCCATGTTGCTCGATTCCAGGGGCCGCCGGTCACCTTGCATTCTTTAGTGCTGACACTCTTCCCTCCTGAGCAAGTTAACTGGCCACTGAGACTGAGCAGTGTCTCCTTGGGTGGTTGGTAACTTGGCTGTTTAGACCAGCAGCAGACCACCACGCACTGTAGGACCAGCTTCTGACGGGTGGTGTGCCTGATGAGGAGTGTGGGTTTCTAAGTGTTTTAATGGGGCAAGTGCATTAAAGGATTTTATTTTATGTACTGATACCTTTATTTTTAACCAGCAAAATAAGTTTATTTGGAAATAGCAAAGAATTGCAATTCAGGTGAATTATAGGTGAATCTCATGCAAGCCCCTAAAGGATTTTAATGAGAGGAATGAATGTCGTGAGCAGGTTTGCAGTCATGCTGAGGCAAAAGTGGTAGGACTGCGTCTGAATAAGAGGCAGGGCTTCAGGGCTTGACTAAAGTTTTAAACATGGCTCTCTGTCACTCCCGCAATGAAGTGTTCAAACTCTCAAACAGGAGTAATACTGATTGAGAGGGCAGATCTGATGGGCCTTACTTTTTAAGCAGAGTAGATGTTAATTAGAAATATTAGTTTCAGAAGGGAGTTCTCTTGTGGCTCAGTGGGTTAAGAATCCAACTAGTATCCATGAGAATGCGGGTTTGATCCCTAGCCTCGCTCAGTGTGTTAAGGACCCGGCATTGCTGGGAACTATGGTGTAGGTTGCAGACACAGCTTGAGTCCCGAGTGGCTGTGGCTGTGGTGTAGGCCAGCAGCTGCAGCTCTGATTTGACCCCTAGCCTGGAAACTCATATGCTGCGTGTAGGCATAAAAGGAAAAAAATTAGTTTGAGGAGTTCCCTCGTGGTGCAGTAGATTAAGGATGTGGCAGTTCCACTGCAGTGGCTTGGATTGCTGCTGTGGTGCAGGCTTAATCCCTGGACTAGGAACTTCCACATGCCATGGTTCAGCCAAAAAAAAGAAAATCATTTCGTATGGTAAAAATTGTACTTCTTTTCTGGCTTGCTCCCAGTTGTGCTTGGAATTACCTGGAGAGTGTTTTAAACTACTGATGTCTAGGCCCCGATCTCAGAGAGTCTGATGCTATTTGTCTTTGGTGCAATCTGGGCAGTCTTGCTTTTCAGAGATCTCCAGCTGAGTCCAAGATTGAGAACTCCTGGACCAACCTCAGATTCTTGTTTCTTATTGTTTGTTATTTAACATTTATTATTTTGGAGTTCCCATTGTGGCTCAGTGGTTAGCGAATCCGACTAGGAACCATGAGGTTGTGGGTTTGATCCCTGGCCTTGCTCAGTGGGTTAAGAATCTGGCGTTGCCGTGAGCTGTGGGTAGGTTGCAGACGCGGCTCGGATCCTGCGTTGCTGTGGCTATGGTGAAGGCCAGCGGCTACAGCTCCTGTTAGACCCCTAGCCTGGGAACTTCCATATGCCGCGAGTGTGGCCCAAATAAGGCAAAAAGACAAAAAAAAAAAAAAACCTTTATTATTTTGATCCTTATCAAATCTCCTTATAATCAACATTGTTTTTCCCATTTCTCCAGTGAGTAAACAGAAGCTTAGAGAAGATGTGTGTCTCGTTCAAGGTGACAACCAGTGTAAAGTACAGCCAGATTTTGAACACAGGTCCACCTGACTCCAGAGGCTGTACTTTTAACTATGGCATTCTTCCACCTCCCATCTGTTGTTTTCTTTTGCCAGATTGATTTCCTTGAGAATGGAGACATGTATTCTCATGTGATAGCCTCTGCAGTTTCATTTCTTAGAGCCTATGCTCAATGCAGAGTGGAGAAAGTGTACTCCTGTCTACATCCCAACAACCTGGAACTTTCTTAGAGGGTGAGGTCAGATGTATTTTGTCAATGGTGTGGTTTATTTTGACATCACAGTTAAAGGCATTGTTCCAAGTACTTTCACATATCTTACTTAGAACAACCATTTGGAGGTAGTTATTATTATTATACCTACCTTACGGGTAAGAAACTGAAGCACAGAAACCAAAACTGAAGTACAGAGAGGTTAAAAACCTTGTCAGTGACACCCAGGTAGTAGGTTTAACTCCAGAGTCTGCAGTCTCATTGGTTTGCTTTATCTTGAACACACAAGGAGAGGATGACAAGTACCGTAACTTTTGAAAACGTGGAAACCTCATGTGTTGAAGACATGCTGGGTGAGAATAAGCAGCAGGTGGGGTGGCGTGGAACCAGTTCAGCAGAATTGTATCTAATAAGGGACTTAAAATAGTTCTTTATGTGTTCTAGATAAACTCAGTAATTAAAGATTGAAGTTACTGTTGTGGCTCAGTGGTAACGAACCCGACTAATATCCATTAGGTTGCGGGTTTGATCCCTGGCCTCACTCAGTGGGTTAAGGATCCAGCGTTGTCTTGAGCTGTGGTATAGGTTGCAAATGCTGCTCAGATCTTGGATTGCTGTGGCTGTGATGTAGACCAGCAGCTGCAGCTGTGATCCGACCCTTAACCTGGGAACTTCCATATGCCACAGGTATGCACTTAAAAAAAAAATAAATAAATAGACCAATTGAAAAATGGCCGAAGAAGGGTTCCTGCTGTGGTACAGTGGGATGGCAGCATCTTGGGAGTGCTCAAGTTCTATCCTGGGCCCAGCACAGTGGATTAAAAGATCTGTGGCTTGGATCTGATCCCTGCCTTGGCCTTGGCCTGGGAACTCCATATGCCACAGGGTGCCCCCCCCACCCCCAAAAAAAAGAAAGAAAAAAAAAGAAACAACTGGGAAAAATGGCTGAAGAATCTGAGTAGATATGTCCCAAAGAAGATAGATGGCCGGTAAATACATGAAAAGATGCTCAGTGTTACTAGCTGTTAGGGACATACAAATCAAAACCACAGTGTGATGCCCCTTAATACCCACTTGTCTGGCTAAAATTAAAAAAAAAGAAAAAAAAAAAACGATGAAAACAAGCTGGTAAAGATGTTGAGTAATTGGAACTCTCATTCGGTGCTGGCAGGAATATAAATGGTTTGGTTGTTTTGGAAAACCGGTAGTGCTTCAAATGGTTAAATGTAGAGTCTGTGTGATCCAGCGATTCCAGTCCTTGGTACCTCCACCCAAGAGAAATGAAAATGTGTCTACACAAAAGCTATGTGCATGTTCGTAGCAGCATTATTCATAATAGCCAAAAACGGATGTAACTCAGATGTCCATCAACTATGCATGGATCAACAAAATATGATATAAGCTATACAGTGGGGTGCTGTTTACCACTAAAAAGAAGTAAAACAGGAGTTCTCGTCATGGTGTTATGGAAACGAATCCAACTAGTATCCTTTAGGATGGGGGTTCCATCCATTCCTGCGCTTAGTGGATTGGGGATATGGAGTTGCTGTGAGCTGTGGTTGTAGGCTGCAGATGCGGCTCGGATCCCGCGTTGCTGTGGCTGTGGTGAAAGCCCTAAAAAGCAAAAATCAATCAAATAAAAAGAAGTGAAGTGTGCTCCAGCATGTGTGCTCACATGCTCCAGTGTGAATGACCATTGGAAGGACTCTAAGCAAAAGAAGTCATTCACCAAAGACCACATATTGTATAATGCTGTATACAAAAATGTCCAGAATAGAACACGCAGATCTATACAGACAGAAAGCAGATGAGTGGTTTCTAGGTGCTGGGGGAGGTAGAGGCTGGGGTGGGGAGAGTGACTACTAGTAGGCACAGGGTTTCTTTGGGAGTTATGAAAATCTTCTAAAATTCACTGTGATAATCTTAATTGAATATGCTAAACCAGTTGAATTACATATTTTAAATAGGTGAATGGTGTGGTATGTGAGTTATATCCTGGTATTGCTTTTTTTTTTTTTTAATGTTGATTAAAACATGACCCGATTATCTTTTCTTGGCACTATGAAGTCACCAGTTAGTTTCTCAGGAGAACCCAGATGCTGGTGACAAGTTGCAGGGAACTCACTAGCAGTTTTGGAGCAGGAATGTCTTATTTCAGTTGAAATTGCAGTATGTTGACCAGAGGCCTTCCTGGAATGAGAGCACCGAGATGCAGCCCTCTGCAGCCTTGACCTTTGACCTTTGACCTTTTCCGCCCTGAGACCTTTGGACCCGACCCCTGCAGGCAGAAAGGCTGGTTGGAGAGTGAGATGTGCTGCTCACTGCTCTTCTCAGGTCAGGCCAGCTTGGAAGTCTAGTCTGAGGCACTTCCTTTATTTTTTTGGTGCAGTGATGATTATTCCTCCTTTGAAATTGGAAGAAAATTAATAATACTACACCATCCAATTTAAAAACACATTCCCTCAAGTCTTTATGTGGATGAAGACACTGATCCCTCTTGGTCTCTTTATTGTAGGTGGAGAGAATTTTTACATTACTCAAGGAACTCCATAACTTCTTAAATTCCCTTATTATAGGGCTTCTTGGATGTGCCTTAGCTTTTGTTTTTGTTTTCTCATCCCTAGGTGAGGCAGTGTTTTCCAGGAGCCACTCCTTTGGTAACTAGGTCCAGGGCAGATTGGCAAGCTCTTGGGGGTGATTAGCCATGGAAGCTGAGCTTCACCGATGAAAACTAGTTGTCAAGGGAAGCAGAAGCAGGGCTTTCTGCTCAAATTGTGTACAGGCGAGGGGAGGACAGTGCTTCTTTTCTGAGACAGTGAAAGCAGGAGCTGATGCTCCAGGAGACACAAAGCCCTGGTTAGCTCCTTCCCTTTCTTTGGGTTTTGATCCTTTTGAGAATATGATAAAAGAGTTGGGGCCACAAAAGGATGCAAGTACACATAAGATTTTAGATGTAATTTCAGAAGGTTCATGGGTTCCCCAGAGTAGAGCTGTAGACCAGAGCTCCTGTTCCACAGAGTTGACAGCTCTTCTCATTAACAAGAAATATCCCGGAGTTCCCTTTGTGGTGCAGTGGTTAACGAATTCGACTAGGAACCATGAGTTTGTGGGTTTGATCCCTGGCCTTGCTCAGTGGGTTAACGATCCTGCGTTGCTGTGAGCTGTGGTGTAGGTCACAGACACGGCTCGGATCTGGCATTGCTGTGGCTGTGGCATAGGCTGGCAGCTGTAGCTCCGATTCAACCCCTAGCCTGGTAACCTCCATATGCCTCAGGTGTGGCCCCAAAAAGCAAAAAAAAAAAAAAAAAAAAATCAAAGTATTCGTATAGGTGGGTAGCAGGGATATGAAGGCCTGCCTCTTAGTGTGTGTTCTGAATCTTGGCATTTGTAATCTGGGTAGATGGGTTATGAACTTCAGTGTTTGAGGAGTACCTTGAGCTTAAAGTTTCTAATTTTAGATACTCTATTGAAGTCCCCAAGTTTCATAATTTGGGTTTTAGTGGAGTCACAATTAAGATAAGTGGGATTAAAATCATCCCATGAGTTGACGAGGTCATGATGACGTTCAGGTATGTGAAGCTCTTCCAGGCAGTCAGAAGCACCACTATTTTGTATCCTCCAGGTGAGGAGCTTTGAGACCTGGGGACAGAGCCAGCACTGGTCTAGGTGAGTAGTGCTTTGGAGGCTTATGGAGCAGGGGCCTTCTCATGCTGCCTAATTATGTGGCAAGAACCTTGCTGATCTCACTCTTTTTAAATGCAATGTGTAGGAGTTCCTGTTGTGGTGCAGCGGGATTGGCAGCTCTTAGGAGCACTGAGACGCAGATTTGATCCCTGGCACAGTGAGTGGGTTAAGGATCCGGTGTTGCTGCAGCTGTGGCTTAGGTTGCATCTATGGCTCATATCTGATCCCTGGCCTGGGAGCTCCATATGCATGGGGTGGCTAAAAAAGAAAAAATTAGGATGTGTACTGCTGAGTTAACCAGTTATCTCTTTATCCAGATTCCTGCACAAAGGGTTAGTTGGATGAAGACTACTGTAGGACCAATAGTCTTAGAAAGTTTTGAAAGTCTGAAAAGCGTCGATTTGGGGAAGTGGCAGTGAGTGTGTCTCACTAGTGATCCAAAAGAAGGATCAGGAGTTCCCTTCGTGGCTCAGTGGTTAACGAATCCGACTAAGAACCATGAGGTTGCGGGTTCGATCCCTGGCCTTGCTCAGTGGGTTAAGGATCTGGCGTTGCCATGAGCTGTGGTGAAGGTTGCAGACGCGGCTCGGATCCCGTGTTGCTGTGGCTGTGGGGAAGGCCGGCAGCTACAGCTCCTTTTAGACCCCTAGCCTGGGAACCTCCATATGCCACGGGTGCGGCTCTGCATAAAAGGCAAAAAGACAAAGGAAGGATCAGATGGGAGTGTGATGGCAGATACTGTAGAAGAGGCATTTTCTTTATTTCTTTTTCTTTTTTTTCTTTTTTAGGGCTGCACTCACAGCATATGAAAGTTTCCAGGTTAGGGGTCCAATCAGAGCCATGGCTGCCAGCCTACACCACAGCCACAGCAATGCCAGATCTGAGCTTTGTCTGCAACCCACACCACAGCTCCAGGCAAAACCAGATCCTTAAACCACTAGCGAAGCCAGGGATTGAACCCACGTCCTCATGGATACTAATCAGGCTGGTTACCACTGAGCCACAATGGGAACGCCTTAATTCTTATTTCTGTGCAAAAGCTCATTATAGAAAAATCAGAAGCGGTTAAAATAGAACTTTTTATGGCCTCTGCACACGGGTGGAAAAAGAATTTTCCGGATTTAAACCAAGGTGTAGAAAAGACAAGTTTATTGAGGCAAGAAACACTGTTAACACAGTGGGCCAGCTTCCTGGTAATCAGGGAGAGCCGACTCCGGGCGCATGGTTGTGTCTGTTTTTATAGCCCAAAGACAAAGGACTGCCAGGAGCGGTCTTGCCATACACCTGTTGACTTGCTGATTGGTTGGGAAAGGATGGGGTCTTCTGATACACTTGCTGGTTGGTTGGAGGCATATGTTGCCCCTATAGAGCAGGGTGAGGCGTGGGCTACATACTTTTTCTAGTTGGGGGCAGGAAGGAGTGGGTCAGGTTGCTGTGGTGTGGAGGTCCTTAGGGACTTTGTAACAATTACAGTGAAACAGGTGAGCTGATAAGGGTCTGGCAATTCATATCTCTGCTGTAGGCTTTTGAGTTTTATCTCCTTGGAAAAGCCTTGAAGTCAGTCCCACAGAACTGTACAAGCAGCTTTTGAAAATGAAAACGTTGCATTGTATTGAACATACTGTTTTATTTTTTTTAATTTATTTTTTATTTTATTTTTTTGTCTGTTTGCCTTATCTAGGGCCACACCTGTGGCATATGGAGGTTCCCAGGCTAGGGGTCTAATTGGAGCTGTAGCTGCCGGCCTTCTCCACAGCCACAGCAAAGCGGGATCCGAGCCACGTCTGCAACCTACACCACAGCTCACAGCAACGCTGGATCCTTAACCCACTGAGCAAGGCCAGGGATCGAACCCGCAACCTCATGGTTCCTAGTCAGATACGTTAACCACTGAGCCATGATGGGAACAGAACATACTATTTTAAAACTGTATTCAATTTTGAAATTTTTTGACAGAAAAATTGAAAGTGTGCTATAAATACTAAATTCAGATTGACTTTCAAAATTTTTTCATTTTGATATTATTTGACTTATAGATAAGTTACAGTAATGCACAAAGAATTCTAGAATGCTCTTCACCCAGATTTCCTCAAAAGTTAATGTTTTACTACATAGGCTCTATCCTTTTCTTTTGTGCACCCATGGGTACTTGCTGCAGCTGCGGCAGCACCAGATCCTTAATCCACTGTGCTGGGCTGGGGATGGAACCCACATCCCATTGCTCCCAAGACATTTCCAGTGCTGTTGCACCACAGTGGGAACTCCTGAATAAACATTTACTGACTCCCTCCTGAATACCTGACACTGTACTGAATGCTTTACATGTTTCATTTCATCTTCGTAATTGACCCTGCGAGCTGTGTATTATTCTCCCCGCTTACACTGAGGAAGTAGAACATCAGACGATCAGTCCACCCAAGGTTACACAGTGGGGGTAGTATTCCTGCAGTTAGAACTCAGGTCTCCCTGGTTACAGAGAGCCAGGTGGGCTTCTTTTCTACCTAGTGGTTCTCAGCTTGTGTGCCTTGCACCTGTGGAATTTTAGCATAGGATCCATACATCTATCTACATGTCTTTTTTTTTCCCCTCAATTTTTTATTCATATAAACATTCTGAGTCTCTCTCTCTCTCTCTTTTTTTTTTTTCGGTGCATTTTAGGGCCGCACCGGAGGCATATGGAGGTTTCCAGGCTACGAGTTGAATCAGAGCTACAGCCAGTGGCCTACACCACAGCCACAGCAACGCGGGATCTGAGCCCCATCTTCGACCTACGCCACAGCTCACGGCAACGATGGATCTGGCCCACTGAGTGAGGCCAGAGATCGTACCTGCAACCTCATGGTTACTAGTGGGATTCATTTCTGCTGTGCAATAATAGGAACTCCTGAGTCTCTTTTCAATGAAGATATGCTGAAGTTACAATACCACGTGAAGGCTTTTTTTTTTTTTAGTAACCTTGTAGTACAGGAAGTTGAAAACGTTTCTTCACCGTTCAGGTAACAACCGTTTGGACAATAGGTAGGAGTTCCTAATTTTTGGTGGCTCATAAATTAGGAATGAAACAGTCGCCTTTGCCTGAGTCGGTGTGATTCTTCAGCCTTTGGTTCTGGCTGTAATAAAGACTGCTTTACAAGGAAAGAAAATTAGCTCTGGTGTAAAATTAATGGGTACCCAAGAAACTCTTCAAGAACTCCTGACTGTGCATAGAAAGTTAATATGGCATTTAAAGACTTACTGTTAACCTGAGGTGCAAAGTTGAAGACCAAGTCAGGAGTTGCTGAAGTAGACAGATTCCAGCTCTGAAGCTGTGGGACTCAGTTTAATGCAGTGTTCCTGAAATTTTGCTGCACATCCCAGTTATCTGTGGTGCTTTTTAAGAAATACCTAGTCCCGTGCCCCACTCTAGACCTGGGGAATGAGACTCTTCCACTGCAGGACCCATATTTACGTGCAGTTGAAAAGTTGCTCCAGGTTATCCTGAGGCCCAGCTTGCCTCCGGCTGGTACTGGATAATTGGATACCTCACCAGCCTTGGGAAGAATAAGGCCCCATTCCTTGCGTTTTGACCTGAGCACTTTCTTGAAAGTTACAGCTTACACTTCTGATCACAGGTACCGGCTTTGATAAAAGAGGAAAGCCCTGCTATCGTCAGGGCATTTTTAATCCCTTATTTTCTCTAATTGTTCAGTGAAGTTGGGAGCTTTCTTGTCAGAAGGCCTTTCCTGAAAACTGCTGAGAACATACTCATAATGCCCTATCCTAAATGATATTTATAGAAGAGTAGTTTCCGGCAATTTAAACAGTCCTGTATGCTTTCCACCAGTGGTGCAGGAGAAGACCAGTAGGGAGCTGTTCTGAGACTTACCCAGGCCCCTTACCGTGGCCTGGAAGGCCCAGTGCCATTCGGCCCCTGTCTCAGCTCACAGCAGCCTCTTCTTCGCCAGCTGTGTTGCAGACACCCCAGTCAGTGTTCTAGTCTTCGACTCGGCTAACCTCATGCTTCTTAAGCCCTCAGATCTCTTGGTGGATTCCCTCTAACTACTTGGGTCTCAGAGCAGATGTTTTCTCAGGGATATATTTATTTACTCATCAGTTTCTATTATATTACCATTTTGTTTTCATCATAGCATTTATTACTGTCTCAAATAATTTTATTACTTACTTATGGTTCGTTTCTTCCACTCTAATGTCAGACCTCCACGAGAGCAGGTATCTGCCTACTTTGTTTCCCATTGAGCTCCCGGCATCTGGAACAGTGGCTGGCTCCTAGTAGGTGCTCACTAGGTATTAGAGGAAGGAAGCTTTGGGCTGCACACCTTTGCTCACACTTCCTATAGGGCAGGGCTGAGCCGAGCTTGTACAGGTGTCTCTTGTTGGCAAGTAGCTTAGCACTGTAGCAGTTTTCTGGAGCAAAGCTAAACACTCTTAAACCTCATGACTTTGCTAAATCTGTTGTGCTGTAGCATTCCCACAGGGCTTTTTCTTCCTGATGTGTTGTAGGTGTGATGAACTATTTGGAAAGATATGTCTGTAAGTTCAATTAGAGGGTAAATGATCCCTTTGGATTAGAGTTAATTCGATAGTCTCTCAAGTGGTGCGATTTTTGTCTTCTGAAAGAAAGCTAGATCCTGGGATCCTGGGCAGTAATATCTTGAATTTGGAAGAATTTAGCTCTTTATCACTTCTGTCTCTCTCCCCTTGCTGCAGAAATACTGTAGTCTGGATACAGACAAACTCATGACCTGACCTTTGGGGTATCAGAGACATAAGTAAGGCCTGCTTGGAGGATATGATGCTGTGTGTTTTACAAAGCGTCTGAAGCCTTCAGGACCCTCTGTGGGTTACAGAGGCCTTCCCAGCGGACCCCTTTGAGGAACAGATGACAGCAATATTTCCTCAGAAAATGTACAAGTCCCTGTGTATATAGATTGGCCTATAATTTCTAGGGATGTCAGGACTTGGAGGGCGCCCTCCTTGGACCCTGAAATTCTGTTTTGGGATTTAGGTCGGTTTGCTCATCCACCACTGTTGGGTCATAGCTCTCCCGTGGCTGTTTCTTTCTGACTTGGTCTCCTGTCTTCTGTACCCTCTCTCATTTTTATAATAACCTGCTGGACCCTCTCAGGCCCAGAAGAGGCGATATTCTCCAGGAGTCCAGGTACTCGATTCTTGACCCACCATGGCCATCCCTACTCCATGTGTGTCCATTCAGCATTTGTTACTGTTTAGAATCCATGTGGCTTTGTCTCAGGAGTCACCAGTCTCTGATTTCGACTGCGTTTTCACCTTGCATGTTGACTGTTTAGGGCAATGGGAACCTCACCAAAGAAATGGCATGTTTCATGTTTCCTGTCCTTTCATCCCCCTGGCTCTCTGCACTGCCTTAACACTGGCCTTGTTCTGGAATGGTTAGCTCATCGTTTCTAAGGAAGCCTTTGCGCCATAACTCTATTGGAGAGAGAGGGCTTCTGAAGCAGCGGGGAGAGGAGTGGGATATGGGGAAACTTTGAGTGGAGGACCTTGCCCTGAGTGTTCCTGGGAGAAGGTATGTGTGGGTGAAGCTTAAGTGAGCTGGAAGCTGGCTTGAGAACACCACCTAGCAGCTTGGTTCTGGCACTGCCCTTTCTGGGTCTTAATCAGTTTAGCATCATCTGCTTACAGAATTTTAGAATTTAGAATTTCAAAGGTACTCTCCTGAATGGAAAGATTTCCCTGACTTGAACAGGTATTTTCAAAATACCTGTTGTATACAAAATGCTTGCCCTAGTTCCCGTTGTGTCTCAGTGGTTAACAAACCCTACTAGTAACCATGAGGTTGCGGGTTCAGTCCCTGGCCTCAGTGGGCTAAGGATCCAGCGTTGCCATGAGCTGTGGTGTAGGTCACAGAGACAGCTCAGATCCCGCATTGTTGTGGCTGTGGTGTAGGCTGGCAGCTACAGCTCCGATTAGACCCCTAGCCTGGGAACCTCCATATGCCGCAGATGTGGCCCTAAAAAGACAAAAGACAAGATGCTTGCCATAGGGGGAGGGGTGGAGCTAAGGCAGGCACACTCAGGGAAGCATAATACGTGATTATTCTATTCATGAAGTTTATGTGGCCGCTGGGGAGATAGGTAGATATATACGTTAGAAGAAAAGCACCAGTCTTCGGTAGAACATAAGTGCCAAAGGGTGGTCTCTGGGAGGATTCTAGTCAGATTCCAGTGTTAGAGGGGCCATTTCAGATCCACTCCAGGAGGTGCAGGGAGGATTCCCCAGGGCAAGTACAGAGGTCAGTCGCTTCTGGGCCATGTCCCTTGAGCCACCACCTGAGTGTGGCTTCTCAGGGCAGCTAGTGATGAGTGGTCCCCTGGTCTGAGTTGGGAGCTCAGCTTTATGTGCAGAATTCCAGCTGCTGTTTGTGCGGGCGTGCCTGAGAGTACTTCCTTACTGTCCTCTGCTTTTCCTTTCTTGCTCTCCCAGCGGGTGTTCCCCTACATCTCAGCCATGGTGAACAATGGCTCCCTCAGCTATGATCACGAGCGGGACGGGCGGCCTACAGAGCTGGGGGGCTGTACCGCCATCGTCCGCAATCTCCATTATGACACCTTCCTCGTGATCCGATATGTCAAGAGGCATTTGACGGTGAGTCCCTGTTCTGGAGCCACTGGCAGTATGGAAGTTCTTGCTCTTACTTCCGTGGCCTGACCCTGATTTATCTCTTCTTTTTATTCTAGATAATGATGGACATCGATGGCAAGCATGAGTGGAGGGACTGCATAGAGGTGCCCGGGGTCCGTCTGCCCCGGGGCTACTATTTTGGCACCTCCTCCATCACTGGGGATCTCTCGGGTACTGCCACATGCACCCACCCCTTACTTCGCCCTAACTGAGGTCACATCTCCGTAGGCAGGCCTTGGGGAGGCTTCTGTCGAGGGAAGAGCAGGGCAGTCAGAACTCTGGGAAGCAATGCCCCGAGAATGCTTCTCCTCTGCATCCTCATATCTGGATTCCTTAAAAGCCCAGGCCTAGGGTTGTCTGGGATAGTTGTCTCCCTGAGATGACAGAAAGCAGCATTTGCCTTTTCACTCCAGCTCTTCTAGGGGGTTTCTGCAGTTAGATTCCTGACAGCTCAGTTCCTCTTAACAAAGCTTTTCCTTGACTCTGCCCTGCTCCCTCTTCTCACTGACACCAGATTCTGCTTTGTGCTCAGGCTTTTGAATGTGTCGTGAGTACAGATGCTTCTGTTTCCAGGCTATCCATCTCTGTCATTTTACCACCATGGTCAGTGCTGCACTTGGACTTGTGTCTCTGCCATACTATTGGCACTATTCTCATAAAAGCTCCTGTTTCTTTGTTGTTATGAGTGTTTGCTCTTTGTCCTTTCCTCAGCGCTTTTGACCAGTTTCTCTGAAACTCTTACCTTCCTTGACTTAGGCGGCATTAGCAGTACCTGGCTCTTTCTTTTTTTAGAGTCACATCCGTGGCATATGGAGGTTCCCAGGCTAGGGGTCGAATTGGAGCCAGAGCTGCTGGCCTACACCACAGCTACAGCAATGCGGGATCTGAGCCTCATCTGTCATCTACACCACAGCTCACAGCAATGCTGGATCCTTAACCCACTGAGCAAGGCCAGGGATCGAGCTCGCATCTTTGTGGATCTTGCTCCGGTTTGATAACCGCTGAGCCATGAAGGGAACTCCCGGAAACTTCTCTTTTGTGATTATTCTCTCACTTGGCTTTAGCCTCGTTCATGTCATCTTTTGAGATGAGGTAAAGAATTCAACTTGTGGTTCTCTCAGTTCTTGTAATTTATTATGAGTGGAGCTAGTATTTTTGAGGCAAAAAAGAAAGACAAATACCCATCTGAAATGGGCAGCATCCACTCAGTTCCAGCCATTGTTGCCAGGACAAAAGGTGAGCTCAATGAGAACCGTGTCTTCTAGTTTTTCAAGAGAAGCTGGAAAGCTGGATTTTTTTCTTATTCTTTCTCGGCCACCCCATAGCATATGGAGTTCCTGGGCCAGGGATCAGATCCGAGCCACAGTCGTGACCTAAACTGAAGCTGTAGCAATACCAGATCCTTTACCTGTTGTGCTGGGCCAGTGATTTCAGTGCTCCCAAGATGCCACCAATCCTGTTGCAGTGGAAACTCCTGGATTTTTTAAAAATGAAATCTGATTTTTAAAATCCTGGCAACTAATTTTTTTTAAATCAAGTTTATTGAGAATGCTTTCCACATAATTATGTAGTATGAGGAGTTTTAACCAGTATTTACACAGATGTAACCACTACCATGGTTAAGATACAGACTGTTTCCATCACTGCCAGAAATTCTGTTGTGCCCCTTTGTAGCATTGCTCCCTTACCTTGGCACCAGGCAACCATTGATCTGCTTTCTGTCATTTAAAGATTAGTTTTGACAGCTAGTTCTTAAATACCGTGCAGGTAGGCCAGAGCTGTGGGACGTGTCACCTTGGCACAGGTAAGGGGGGCACAGGCTTGAGATTCTTGCTGTGGAATCTTGTTATATGACTCAAGTTCAAAAAGGTGTCCATGTCCTCAAGTTTCCTTTGAGCTTACAGGTTTCTAGGACCTGCTCAGTTAACCTCCTTTTGTACTTTTCAATGGGAAGTTGCTCCCAACTTTTAGAAACGGCCAAAGAGAATAATTTTGTTTTTATCCCAAGGAGTCATTTATTTATTTATTTATTTGTTTAATTTATTATCTTTGGTCTTTTTTTGTCTTTCTAGGGCTGCACCCGTGGCATATGGAGGTTCCCAGGCTAGGAGGTCCAGCTGGATCTGTAGCTGCTGGCCTACACAATAGCCACAGCAACGCAGGATCCGTACCTCATCTGTGACCTACCACACAGCTCACGGCAACGCCAGATCCTTAACCCACTGAGCGAGGGCAGGGATCACACCAGCGTCCTCATGGTTGCTAGTCAGGTTCGTTAACTGCTAACCCACGATGGGAGCTCCCAAGGAGTCCTTTGTTCCAATTTTTTAGTGATGAGGCCTGGGTTATGTGACCTTGTTCTCTGCCCATAGTGTACCCCTAAATACAAATCATATTTCTCTCCTCTCCTTTCTCTTCTTTTCTTTCCTTTTTAGGGCTGCGCTGTGGCCTATGGAAGTTCCCAGGCTAGGGGTTGAATTGGAGCTGACAGCAGCTCAGGATCCAAGCCGCGTCTGCGACCTACCCCACAGCTCATGGCAATGCTGGATCTTTAACCCACTGAGGGAAGCCAGGAGTTGATCTCATGTCCTCATGGTTACTAGTCCAATTTGTTTTCACTGAGCCACAACGGGAACTGCCAAATCATATCTTTCTCTTGAGGTCTTTCTGGTTGACGTTTTCCTTGTTTTGCTCTATAGATTGTTGGAAACTGCTGAGGAAGCGAGGATGCCTCCCAGCTATCCCAGCCTCTGATGCGCCTTCCTTCACTGGGAGGCGCGTTGCCCTAGCTTTTTACCCCGTCCCATGGTTCGGTCTCAGTCCTCACAGCGAACACATTTTTTCTGATTGAAGGTGATCTAGTTTTTTTTTTTTTTTTTTAACCTGGGCGTCTGCTAAAGATTCTGAGAGTCCAAGAAGCTGTAAATATCATCTCAGTAATAGACATGGTAAGAAATCCGGTCCCCAGTAACCAGCGTAGTAGCAGTGAGTGCTCCCTAGAACTCATATTTGTGGTCTCTTAATACCAGTTCCCACTAAGAAGCAAGAGCTTCTTGGAGATATGCCCAATACCAGGTCTGAGTCAGGGAAGATATCAAAAACTTCTGGGTTCATGAGAAAGGACTCAAGAGCTAACTTGAATAGGCTCCCACTGGACAAGGATGGGTTGAGTTGAGCATCAGTAAGAGATATAACCTGAGTGAGCTGAAACACATCACATATGTTTGCATCTATGAGCTTGCACTGATACTTTAAAAAGGGAGAGAAAAAAATTCCCTAATTTCTTCATCCTTTTCTGGTAATATAATAGTGAGATTCAGGCAGCACAGTTATAAGGAGATGCAAAGGATTAGGCACAGTCCAGGTGGGACGTGTGTTCCAGGCCAGTAGCTGGATCCTTAACCCACTGAGTGAAGCAGCTGCCGTGAGGCCGTGTCCTGTCATGTGTGTGTGTTCCGTATTAGAGGGAAGCTTTGGGCTGCTGTGTCTCTCCTTTCACTAGAAGGTTTTACATATGATTAGAAATTTAGTTCTTATCTTTAAATTTTAACATTACATAGGTAATGCATGCTTGTTGATTAAAAACTTTAAATACAGGATAGTATAGAAATATTTCCTGTTCCCTATCCTTATTTTTAGATGAGAAATAAGGGTTTCAGTAATTTTTTTCAGGTCACTTTCTTAGCTGTAGATTAGAAGCTGGAACCCAGACACTTTTTTTTTTTTTAAGGGCTGCACCTGTAGCATATGGAAGTTTCCAGGCTAGGGGTCAAATCAGAGCTGCAGCTGCTGGCCTATACCACAACCACAGTAAAGTGGGATCCGAGCCACGTCTGGGACCTACACCACAGGTCATGGCAACACCGATCCTTAACCCACTGAGTGAAGCCAGAGACTGAACCCTCAACCTCATGAATACTAGTTCGGTTTGTTACCTCTGAGCCATGACGGGAACTCCCAGCTAGCTTCTTAAGGTTTGAGTAATCCATGTTCTTTTTTTCTTTAGACAACCACGATGTCATTTCCCTGAAGCTGTTTGAGCTGACAGTGGAGAGAACCCCAGAGGAGGAGAAGCTGCACAGAGATGTGTTCCTGCCTTCAGTGGACAACATGAAACTGCCTGAGAGTGAGTACTGGGGACCCCAGGAAGCAGCCCCGTGGCTGGCGAGGAAGTCATAGGGCAGTGATGAGGGGAGTCCAAGGTGACAGGCAGCATAGCAGGGCTGGCCCCTTTGTGTTCTTCTCCCAAGCACGGGGAGCACCTGCCCCTGATTTTTTACATTAATGTGTAATCTCCGTGTTACAGATGAGCAGTTGGAGGGCTGCTTAGGTTTTAAATGGAGGCATCTGGAAAGGGGGTGCTGAGCTCCAGCGTCCAGCAGCGGGGACTTGATAGCTAGCCATTGGTCCTTCCCACCTGGATGGGCTCTGATTCTGACTGGCTTCTCTCTTTGCTTCCTCAGTGACAGCACCACTGCCACCCCTGAGTGGCCTGGCCCTCTTCCTCATCGTCTTTTTCTCTTTGGTGTTTTCTGTATTTGCCATTGTCATTGGGATCATACTCTACAACAAATGGCAGGAACAGAGCCGAAAGCGCTTCTACTGAGCCCTCTTGCAACCATGACCTTTGTGATTGTCACCCAGCAGGTGTCGGAGGAGCAGGCACTGCCCTACGCACAGAGCCTGGCAAGGCTCTTCTCCCATCTCAAGCAGCTGGTCAGGGACTCAGTGCTATCACTGGAGCTTTAAGTGCAGGGACCCTGTTCTCATGGTCATCGTGAAGATGTCTAACTCTAGATCAGGAAGCACACACACCCACCCACCCAGGCGACACTGCTGTGATGTGCCTTTCCCTCGGTCCTGCCACTTGGGAGTGAGAGAAGGGACGGAGAGAACATGGGCTGTCTTGATGCCAAAAACACAGAAAAGAGTCGTAGCTCAGGCTGCCTTGTTGCTGGTCTCTGAGGACCCTGTCCTTCATTTTTAAATCTGCAAAGACTAGAAAACTGACAGCTCCTCATACCTTCCAGTCCTGTAGCCACTGGTTTTTGCTTTTTGTCTGAGTCTCTGGCCACTTGAGGAGTTCGCCTTGGAAATCTGGATGGAGCTTTTTCCCTGCCTCACCTTTCTCTCCCTCTGCTCACCGTTTCCTCTGCAAATGCAGCCCGACTGGAGAAGACTCTTGGATGCCTTTCCTGGGGCCTCGGGTGCAGAATGAATTTCAGTTTCACTGACCCCAACTAGGCGGATGTGGGGAGAGGGCATTCTGCTGCGGCTCACTGCTCCAGCCTGGATCTTGGTTCTGTTGGCCTGTTCGTGACCTTCCTGATTAGGACCCTTCAGGCCCTCAGTCAGGTTTGGCTGAAAGCTGGTGTGCATGTTAAGGGAAGCCTGGGAGATGTCACGGACACAGTGGGACTCACTGTGACACCACCTGCTCCACATTCGGACACCGAAAGCAGCACCTGCCATGTGATCTGACCACATGGAGATGTTTCTGGACTCCTTGGAGCCTGCTTAGCTGCATGTTTTGTGTTCATCATGATTTTTGGAATCCCACTAGAGTGTTCAAAATGTAAGGACACTTTCTTTTATAGCCTCAGCTTGGATACTTCCAGAAGGAAATCTGGCTTCTCTTTCTTAATGGATAAGAAATAGTTGTTGAGAGTATGGGAGCAATGGACCCTCGTCACCTGTGCCTGGAAGAGTTGGTTGTCGTTGAGCAGCAGGGCCCGAGTGTCCTCCTCTGTGGGTCAACCCTGATTCCACTGCCTTACCTGATGAGGAGTCATGTGCTGCTCGCCTGTCTGCCCTGTGACCCAACCACTCACAGGCCGGAGTCTCCCTGGAGGGCCTGAACGCTGAGCTCTGCTAGCCACGTGCTGCTGTAGCCCCAGGGAGATTCTTAAAACGGCTGGTGGAAAGCAACCTGAGCTGACTGAGTGTTCTTTCTTCTAGGGTGGATTGTGCTGAGCCTCAGGCTGCTGCCTTTGCCCTGCCTTCTGGGTTGGGAAAGCCCTCAGCTCAGCCTGAGAGGAAAGGAGGTTTCTTTTGGCTAGGTGTGGGTTTCTCTTGTATTCAGCTTTCTTATATCCTCCTTGTTGGGCTTAATGCGCCATCCAGCAGATGGGGTTATAGTGGGATCCACCTGCCACATACACGGCAGAGCAGCTCTGGAGTGCCCAGCGCCCAAGGGTAAACTCAACCCAGGGCTTGACTCTAGGACCAGGTTGAATTGAAAAGGCTAATGGCTGTTTTGTGTCTCTGAGTTCAAGGGGAGATTGGTGGGAGGATCAGGTGGGCTCGTGAACTGCCGGCCAGGGTGCAGCGGGAGGGATCTCAGCGTGGAGGCTGGGGGTGGAGGAGGTCCCGCGTGTGGGCTGTGTGTGATTCTGGCCCATGAGGTCTTGAGGCTCCGTGCAGTGGGCAAGGAGGACGTCCATGCAGTTTCCCCAGCCTGAGACCGGCCTCAGAAACGTGTGGCGCAAGGAATCCCTCGGACCAGCCTGGTAGGCTCTGCCCTGGCTCTTGCCTTTTGTTCTAGAAACAAATGTTTCCCATCGTGAGTGGGGTCCAGTGTTGTTCTGGGTGCTTGCACCCCAGGTGTGTCCAGAGGAGGGAGCTACCCGTGTGCACAGGGCTCTTCCCCGCTCCGAGGCCCCAAGATAGAGGAGCAGGGAAGGAAGGGGTGCCTGTGAGGCCTGGGCAGGCTGCTTCACCCACGGGAGCCCTCTCCTTCTGTTTCCGTGACCCAAGTCTAGGGGCAGTGCGTGAAGGCGGCGTCCTTCCCCGCCCTCGCGGGCCTAGTCAGAAAGGCTGGCATCTTCAGCCTTTTGTGGTATTGTCAGCCCCCCAGATTACAAGAGAAATAGATGCTGAAATACCAGTTTTGTAACAGCTGTTACAAAGCTGATTTATTTCAACATAAAACTACAACTCTGCCCTTTTCGTTGAAGTGGTTTCTGAGCAGAATGGCCGGAATCTCCCTAGCTGCCAGAAATAAGGGACTGGTAGGATGGCCAAGGGATGAGCTGTGGCTGGCAGGGGGAGAGTCAGGCAGCCATGAGAGAATTAGGCTTGTGGGGCTGGAAGTTGTGGAAAGATATCTTGCAGGTGATTCCTGGGTCTCTGGAGGAGTTTCAGCTTATGGTCTGCTGTAGGTTTGAGGCTCAGATGGTGAGTTGTGGGGACGGAAGTGTTGGTATCGCTGGTGTTGAGTGAATAGACAATATTGGCATGAAACTCAATGGGAGCATTCAGCCGAAGTTCAGGTTTGATCACGTTCATGGCCAGATAGTTCTACAGAGAACAGGCAACCAGTTAGCCTGAAGTGGCAACCCGAAAGCACTCTTGAGCTGTCCCAAGAACACACAGTGCCTTTTCCCCTGTCCCCAAGGTTGTCACGCACCGGAGCCGAATAGATAAAGTTGAACAGCAGAAGCCCTATAACCAGTATGATTGCTATGGCTATGATTTTGAAGCGGTAGCGTCTCCAGAAACCCCTGATGAAGTGTGTAATGGGTGACTGAAACCACAGGAGCAAGCTGTCGCTGCGTCTGTCCAGGAGCAGAGGTGTCAGAGATTGGAGGGCAGAGGGAAATTTCAGGTCAAGTAACCCACAGCAAAGGTTTTCATTTTAAAAGAGCAACTTCTGCCTCCCTCCCGCCCCCCACCGCCCCAGCTGTTCTCTCCTGTAATGGAGCTGGAGCAGCGGGGGTTGGGTGGGATAGGGGGCAGTCACTATTCCTCTTTGTCAGCCCCTCCAGTCACCACCACATGCAAACTGCTGGACCCAGCCACTCAGCTTCATGATCAAGGAAGGAAGACGGTGCCTTTGCCCTGTAGGGCCCTTACGGAGGCGGATGCAGTGTGGGGTATTGATTGGGTTCTGACTGGCCTCGTCCTGCGGGTTTGATTAGAGCTTCCTTCTCTGTCAGAATCTCCAAGGTCATCTTCACTTTACCCTAGAGACACGAAGTGGTGGGAGGCCAAGTTCAGATGGCAGGAGCAAGAATAGCTTTAAGGCCTCTTTGCAGGGTCCAGAAAGGAAAAGGGATTTAACTAAGGCCCCCAGAAGTAACTTAGAGCCAAGTTACGTGGCATCGCAGTCAGCCCTGTTCCTATGCAACAGGCACCTTCCCCAGCTCCTACCGACAAGTGCCATTTGTCACCGTTGAGGACCTGGCAAGGCCACCAACCAGTTACAGTCTTCATCTTAAAGAGGGAGAAGTGCTTGTGCTGGAGAAAGTGGGGCCACTTGGGGTCTGCATCGGTCATCCTGGTGGAGCATAGCTTGGAGTCCCGGACCGGGAAGGGCATGTCAGACAAATCCAACTCCAGGATCCCTGGGCCCAGAGAAAAGCCGTCAGCGAGAAGGGGCTCCCTGTCCTGTGGCCGCGGCCCTGTGCCAGCATCTCACCTAGGAAGTCATCAGCTGAGAAGATGTTGTTGTCCCAGATCTGGATAATGAGCCGGGCTGGGAACTTCATCACTGTCGGGTCCAGGCTCCATATGTAGTCCTGGAAGATGGCAGGAGGGCGTGTTCCCAGCCTGTCTGATCTTGAGAGTTCATTGGCCATTTTGCAGCCACCACCCAGCCCTGAGGAACCTTGCAGGAAGGAGGGCTTCCGCCCCAGGCCACATTCCAAGCGTCCTGTTTAGTGCGGCTCGCGGGTCTCTGCCCAGTGCAGGAACGAGTGCACCCCGTCCCCTGGCCTGTTACCTTCTGGCTCAAGACGCACATTTGTTCTGCCGCCAGGTAGTCCAAGGTGAAGATGAACCGCCAGTTGAAGATGCCCTCGCCCATTGTGGAGTGGTAGTGGATGTCCGTCTTCTGCATGTCCTTCTCTAGCCCGAATAGCCACCTGGGCCCAGAGTCCTCTCACCTGCCGTTCCCGGGGATGGTGCCCACCCCGACTCCAGAATGACCCAACTGGGAGCGTCTGAGGGAGCTGCCGGAGCCCTGCTCCTCTTCCTTACCCTTTGACATAGATGTCGCTCATGCTCTCGGAACTGCTTTCCTTCAGGTCCACCCGGGCAATTTTCCAGATAATGCAGCGCAGCTCATACCTGCAGCCCCCGTTCTCTGAGGCTTTGCTGAGGACTACCTCCCCAGTGGCAGCCTCAGGGAAGAAGGCCTAGGCCGCCCTTCTGGCCCCCCCCGAGTCATGCTGCTTCCGGGGGCATGCAGGGAAGGAAGACTCGCTGTGGCTTGGTGTCAGAGCCTCCGGTGCTCTGTCCAGGACAGGGCTCGGGAAGTGGATGTCACTCACCTTTTCGGTTTTCTGGGGCTGATGTTGACCAGGGGGCCGGGGGGCCCAAGCTTCTTAGGGAAGATGTCCACCCACATCTGCACCTTTCCCTAGAGGGAGATGGAGTAGCTGGCTGGGGCTTGCCCCTGCTCGGCCCACTGGTGGGGGAGCCCTGGCCCAGCTGCTGAGGCTGCGGCTGTTGCCAACACCAAGCAGAGGGACACCAGGTATGTGTGAGGTGGAATGGACTTCAGCCAGGAAGTCAGCATGTAACCCGCCAGCTTCCCCTTTTTGTCTCTCTCATGTTGGGAAAATAGTGCAGCCAAGATTGGTAGCATTTGAGGCTGACGGCTATCACTCGAGGTTATCACTTATAACTGGGGTCTGGAGGGTTGATACCATTTACCAGGTCCCACTAGACAGCCTCTCTGGACAGAGCTCCAGAATGGGATTCATTTATTAATTGCCTAGTGGCCCTGGGTACTAGGTGATCTCCAGGGTGATCTAGGTGATCTCCAGGTGGTTTTCTGTTGTCTAACCACAGTCTAAGGCTATCAAGCTATCCACAAAGCACAGAATTCTAGGAAAGAAGGGATGAAAATGGTGGCAAAAAGGGAAAAAAAAAGGGTGGAACTACCAACCGTGGAAGGAGGATTCCTTCAAACTGTGTGACCTGGTTTTATTCCTTTGAAGTTGACCCCATTGAATGAGAAACCAGGTTAATGAGAATGGTTTTCAAAAGTGCTCCCAGAGGAGTTCCTGTCATGGCGCAGCAGAAATGAATCTGCCCTGTAGGTTCGACCCCTGGCCTTGCTCAGTGGGTTAAGGATCCAGTGTTGCGTTGAGCTGTGGTGTAGGTCGCAGACAAGGCTCAGATCTGGCGTTGCTGTGGCTGTGATGTAGGCCGGCAGCTACAGCTCCGATTCGACCTCCTAGCCTGGGAACCTCCATGTGCTGTTGGTGTGGCCCTAGAAAGACAAAAAAAAAAAAAAAAAAAAAAAAAACAGGAAAAAGAAAGTGCTCCCAGAGAACTCTGTATCTAGAATGTGCTGTCAGCCTGAGGGATCTGGAGAATGAGCTGAGCCAGTCTGGTGGCTGGAGGGAGGGAATTTTAGGGTTCCTGTGGGGATTTCCATTCCTTCTGTCTGGGGTTCCTGGCCACAGAGAAAACAAAGCCTGCAAGACAAGCCACAGACAAGCCAGGGCGGTGATGACTGCACGTCTGAGCCCAAGTGCTACCTCCACGCCCTCCGTCAGGGAGAGACTAAAGCCCTGATGTCTGCCAGCCTACCTGGCCTCGGCTTCTTGCCAATGATTTTTCTAGCCCTGAATTTCTCCCTCCTAAGTGACACCCCTGGAACTTGATGCTTATTAACATGTGCAGAACACACTTGTCTTCTCAGCATGTACATCTGTGGATGCCTGTCCTCCTGCCTCTCTTCTGGATGGATGAGCTCCCCTCGCCCCGACTCTGGATCCAACCCCATCAGTCTCGTGCCTGGTCGATGCCTGGCTGACTGTTGCTGTACAGTGTGCGGGTCTCCACGTGCTCGGGTACCAGCCCCTGGGTGTGCAGGAGGTACAGCGCAAGGCGTTCTTTCTTAGGTCCCAAATAACGAGCAGTAGGGGGCTTGAGCTCTAGATAGGAGGGGGGTGCAAGGAGGGGATTGCAAGGTCATTGGCCTTAGCATCTCCCAGGTAGGCCCCACCTTCAGTCTGGGCAGTGGACGTGGTTATCTGCTACGGGAGGGAGGGAGGGACGGGAGAAGGGGGTGTCCCCTGGCAGCTCCTGCATCCCGGAGTCCCGCGCTGGCAGAGGCCTGGGTCTGCCTTCTGGCAGTGTGCTGCGCTTCTCACCAAAGCTTTGCAGTCTGACTCTTTTCCCGTTGTATAACACAGAGTCACCCTCAGGACTGAACAGAGGCGGAGGCAGTCCTTTCCGCTTGGCATGGTGTTCCAGGAGCACGCTGGGGGGCATCTGATCCCGCCACCTAAAGGGGCCTGACCTGTGGGGTTGTGTGGGGGGAAGAGGTGGGAGCTCTGGGTCCTGGAGAGCTCCTTGCATGAGCTGCAGGCTCAAGAACAGGGGTGTGGGCAGGTTCAGGCCCTGCTTCCCCGGCCTGGGATGCAGGCGTCTTGGAAGGGAGCTGTGGGCTCACTCCTCCACCCTCCCTGCCCCTTGCCCACGTTCAGGCCCATGCTTACTGGCAGTAGGATTTAGAGAGCCCACAACGCGCCCCAAAGCCAGACAGGAGTCGGTTTTCGAGGTCGATGACTGTGGTTCCAATCTCATCATCAGGTGAAAATAGATCAAAGTCATACAGCTGGATCTCTAGGTCCTTCTCCAGGGGGATGGTGCAGCTCAGTTCAAACATCCTTGGGTGAGGGTGTTGGAGAGACAGACTGCGGACCATGTCATTACTCGCCCCCTCTCCAGCACCTCCACCCCGCGGGCCTGTGCTCCCCCCCGTATGGCCACAGTGAATGTAGAGAGCAGGGCCTGGGGTAACCATCCTCAGTTGTGGCTGGGAATAACTCATTTTTTTTTTTTTCTTGGGGTTTTTTTTGGCTGTACCCACGGCATATGGAAATTATCAGGCCGGGGATCAAACCCACATCACAGCAGTGATAACGCTGGATCCTTAATTGCTAGGCCACCTAACTTTTGATGGGCCTCAGGTGTTGGACTCTGAGCTCCCTTCCTAGACAAGGTGTTTGAGAGGGGGTCTGGCTGGACTGCCTGTCTTCCATCTGTTGGACACTTAGGGTGTGGAAGGAGGCTGGCAAGGAAGGTGAGAGTTCTCTGGCTTCTGGTTCTGCTCCCGGCAGTGTGGATGAGGGAGGGGACGCGGGACGGGGTGCATTGGGGCAGCTCACATGCCAAAAATGGGATCCAAGGTGTTGGGCTGATACTTATCGCGGTTGCCAACCTTTGTCTCTCCCAGTTTCAGGATCACATAAGGGTCGCACTGGGGTTCAGATGGAAGTGAGGGAAGGACAGGAAATGGAGGGTCAGTCCAGGTTGGTCCAGGAGGGCGGGAGTGGGACAGAAAGGAGCCCCTCATGCCAGATGGGGCCCGTGGGAAGCTGGCAGTCCGAGGGAGCTCCGGGATGCTGGGGTGTGGGGCGAGGTGCTGGGTGCCTGGGCTGGGGACGGGCCAGGGAGGATGAGCACTGCGGGTCTGGGGCTTCTCGTTACCAGACCGTTGGTGTCTTGGGGTTGCAGGTTGATTGCTCGCACCACGTACACCCTCACCACGCACTGCTGCGGGAAGTCCTCTTTCTTTGGCCAAAGCAAGAACTGGCGAGGGGGCTTGGGGGCTTCTGGATTCTCAGGAAAGGGGTAGACACGGAATAGGCCCTGTGTGTGGTGGGAGGGAAGGTATTGGCCACCAGCCTGGCAGTGCTGGCCTGGCTCTACAAAGCCCTCCAGGAGGTGTCCCGGTCCAAGGTCAGGACAGCAGGTTTTGAGGGCAGAGACTGAAGGCCGCGGGGATGGGTGGGGGCAGGGCAGAGGTGCTCTGCAGGGCTGTGTTTAGGAGGGGCATTGATGCAGGAGCTACGGGTAGGTGGCTGGGTCCCCAGATTCTGTCGAAGGGAGCTTATTTCACCCCCATCCGGCCCTGTGGGTCCCTACTCGCTTCCAAAGGCTCTCGGGCCTCAGAAGAGCAGCACAGGCCAGAGCTGGGAGTGAGAAGCCCTCACCCTTCTGGGAAAGAGAGGCCTCCCTGAGGCCCTGCAGAGGTTCGTCTCTGATCCCCACTCCCAGAACTTTGTCGGCCCCGCTGCCCTATCCTCGTGACGGGCACTTAGAACCAGGGCTTCTATTAGAGTCTTCCCAGGACACGAGGTGACAGGTGAGGTAGGCAGGGCTAGGACATGGACCTTGAACTCTCCGACCACAGGACTGTCCAGCTGGGGCCGTTCCTGGTAGAGTTTGAAGGTCTGGCAGAAGTCCTGCAGGCCTTGGAAGGCCGGCACGGCCTCTAGCTCGCAGTCGTATACCTGCGGGAGGGCGCATGGGACGCGGCGTGGGGGAGTGTGGGCCAGGCTTGCCCAAAGGGGGCCATTCCTGGGGTCAGAGAATTTGAGGGGTACCCAGGTCTCATGCCAGAGTGTCTGCCCTGGGCTGGCAGTGTGGCTTGGAGTCTTGTGGAAACGACGAGAAAGCCCCCCAAGTTGGCGGTTCCCAGAGGGATCGGGGCTGGGTGTGCCGGCCTCTCCCACCTCTCAGCCGCCTTCCCTCCCAGGGGCCTGCGAACCTCCAGGGTGTGATAGTCTTTGTACTTGTACTTCACGGTCTTGGGAGTATTTCCTGTGGCCCAGAACAGCTTGCTCCACCAATCCACTTCGTGCTCGTATTCATCCTGGCAGGGAAGGGGGGCATTTGGGCACAGTGGCCTTCCTCTGCCTGGGGTCCTGCCGCCCCCACCTCCCTGAGCTGCCTGGAGTTGGTCCTTGTTCCCCGGGACTGAGCCTCCATCACCTCAGTTTTGCTGGACTTGAACCAGAACTTTTCATAGAGGTAACCTAGGAGCTGAGAAATGATGGCAGGTGAGCAAGGCACGGCCCTGCTGCCCAGCCTGCCCACCTACCAGCTCTGACTTCTGAGGGGGCAGGGGTTCAAGGCCATGGCTTCCTTCCCTGGCTCCTTGCCCTTCACTGAGGCTTTTTAATGCAAGGATCCTCAGACATAGGATTGGGGCCAAGAAAGAGGGTAAGGTCATTCTCAGTGCCCCCAACTCCATACTGAACCTGGAGGGGCTCAGAAATTCCGAGCCTCCAGCCTCACCCGAGGCCTCCAAAACCAGATCTGCTTTTGCTCAGGATGTCCCGAGGGTCCCTGGGCATTTAGGTTTGACAGGTGCTGCTCTAAAGGAGCTGTTCTGAGTTTCGCAAACATTGAAATCACCTGTGAGGGGATCAGGGTGGTGGGTTGGGCTTGAAAAAAAAAAAAAGGTAGTTGCTATCTGGGTGCTACCCCCAGCAACACATCAGCAGCCGGACCATCAGGATTGTCCTAAACCCGCAGGCAATTCCAGTGTGCGTCCGGGTTGAGAACCGCGGCTTTAGGGGTTGGGCCTCAGCTGGGGGCACGAGCCCTGTTTCCTCTAAAAGGCGAGGTGCCTCCTGCCCTTTACTCACCTCCTGGTACTTTTTCACAGACAGCACTGTATGGAGAAAGTGCAGGCATGAATCTCGGGGTGGGGAGGGGGCCCCAATGCTACAGGACAGCCGGGCCTGGGGGAGGGCAAGGAGAAAGGGCTGAACATACGAGGAGGCTGTGGGGGCACGGAGTCCTCAGCCCAGGGGTCGCAGAAGTAGGGCTGGAGGGAGTCGACGTTGGCCTGACCCACCAGGCTCTGCTGGCCGAAGTCCTTGTTGTCCACCACCTTCAGCACGAGGGGCAGCGCGAAGGCCTCCTCCGTGGGCATGTACTGCCGCCCGAAGGCGAGGACAGAGCGTTAGGGCTCCCGGCAGCCGTGGCCGTCCTGGCCCGCAGCCGAGGCCTTCTTACCAGCGTGAGGAAGAGGGCTGACTGGGTGAAGTTGGGGTTGGTCTGGAAGTCCCGGATGGGCTCCGTCTGCAGGGACTCCTCCCAGCATTCCACAAGCAGCTGGGGCGATCGCACCTGCTTCATGTTCCGAAGGCCCCAAGCCAGCATCTGCCAGGATGGGGCGAGTGGGGCCTCTGGAGTGGCGTCCTGTCCTGGCAGCGAGGGGCGTTAGAGGGCCTGCAGGGCCAGGGAGTGAGGTGGGGAGATTCCCTAGGCCTCCTGTCCCGTGAGGGACGAGTGCTCGTCCTCCCGTCTCCATGAGCGAGGTGCCCCTTGGGTATGGCTTTTCCTCCCCTGCTGCCCGTGTGGCCTCCCTCAGGCATGACTTCCTGCTGCTGGCTGCCTCCCAGGCCCGCGGAAGCAAGGCGGCCCAGGTTTCTTAGGCATCCCTGTGCCATTTAGCTCGGGGCTGACTTGAATCGCCCAGGGCTCCGTGGCAGTCAGTGAGCCGTCCCCCGGGCATCTCTTAGCAGACAGGGGCTGGGCACCCAGCACGTGTCTACACCCTACTCGTGAGGGCCGCCTCGAGGCCAGAACAGGAACCAGCCAGGTAGCCTGACCTTGGCTCCAACCAGGAAGACCTGACCATCTTTGTCTTTGCCAGGCTCGTGGCAGGGCACGGCGGTTTGGACATGAGGGCCTCCACGCCACTCTCCAGAGGTGAGAAACAGTCCCGGCACTGGGGGACACGCAGGGCTGGGCTGAGCCCCTGGGTCACTGTGTGTGGATGTGTTGTCTCTCTGAGCCTGAATTTCCTTCTCTGGAAAGTAGTCCCTACTTCTTGCTCGGCCGCAGAGGCGTATAGGCAGTAAGGGGTGCTAGCGCACTTTATCTGTGACCCACTGCAGAGGTTTGTGTTAAAATAAAATATTCTGTCCAAATTTCTGCCCTTCATTTCTCTCCTGTCTCCCTCCATCTTTCACATGGTATCTTCTCGGGGTCGGAGCTTTGGGTCAGGTTGGCAGAAAGCCAAAGAGGGCCTGCAGAGAGCGCCATGGTGCCCGCCTGGCCATCCTACCTCGATGGCCATTTTCCTTCGCGTGGGCTGGATGCTCCTGGGGAGGATGTAGATCCCATTCTTCCAGGGAACACTGAGGATGGGCAGCTGCTGTCTGAGGCTCTGAAGGGACGAGGTGGGAGAGCAGGGAGCGTCAGGCCCCGCTGGGCCGGTCCCAGTGTCCCCCACCCCCACTCAAGCAGGACCATAAGGGGGCTCAACTGAGGGCCCTGAAGCCTGTTGGGCAGAAGCTGGCAAGGGAGTTAGGGAGCAGCTGGGCGGGCTGGTGCCACCAAGGCCAGCGTTCTGGTTCCCAGGCCCCAGGACCTCCCTGCGGGAGCACGGGGCAGCGGAGTGGGGGTGCTAAGCATGGCACCTCCTGGGGGGTCCTCTCTCCCAGCACCTCAGTCTCAAGGATCAGCTCACAGGATGCCAAGATCTCGCCCTCTTCGTCCTCCAACCCTCTTACAAGGGGGTGCCACCTCATGGGGGGCAGGATCCGTTTCTGGACATCCAGCCAGACCACCGGTGCCCACATGCTCCGTCCCCACAAGCTCTCCTTGCCCTGGAGAGAAGGGGGCGTTCACAGGGTTCTGATGACTTTGGGCTGAGGGCTGCCACTCTTCACGTGACACTCTGCGCATCTGCCTCTGCTCGTGGAGAGCTTTTCCCATGTTCTGCTCCGAGATGAAAACTCCTCGGTGCTCTTCCCGGCCCGGCCCCCCTCACCTGGGGGTCCCGCTGCCACAGTTCCAAGACCACAAACGGCGGGCTCTCTCTGGTGTCCTCGGGGTTCTCGTACAGGAGGAGGTGCTGGAAGATGAGCGTCTGGGCCCAGGTAGGGGCAGCAGAGCTCCGCAGCGTTTGGGTGCACTGGCTGTGGTTCAAGAAGACCAGCCGAATGAAGGGCCCTGGTGGTGGAAGGAGATGAGGGCATGCCTTCCAGCCGCCGCTGCCCCCACCACATTCCCAGGGGAGGCTCAGGCAGGCAGCCGCGGCCACTCTGTCTTGTCCAGAAGGCCTTCTCAGTGAAAGCTGCAGAGCCCCTGGGTGCACAGCCGGAGGCCATCTTATACCGTTGCAGCTGGGGCCTAGGCGGACACAGAAGGCCTGGTGGCTCCTCTGGGGGGTTCGGGGCATCAGGCTACACAGCGCTGCCCTTCCAGGGCATCAGCAAGTGGCCTTGGCATCAAAGAACCTCGCATGGCCCTCTTGCTAGGGTGCTGATGCCCAGGGGACACAGCTTCTGGCAGACACACTGCCTTGGCCCCTGACAATCAGGGCCAGTACCAGCCCAGGGTAGGAGCTGTGACTCACCTGAACCTTCCCGAGGGTCTTCCACACAGGGCCGGACACGGCCACCCCTCCTCCCCACCCCTCATCTCCTGTCCAACACGAGGGTGAGTGGTTCCCAAGCATGTCACCTCTCTCTTGCCTGCGTGTCTCATCGTACTCTGCAGACTCCTCCCTCTTCGGGGCCCAGCTAAGCCCCTCCCCTGCCGGGGCTTAAGCGCCTTCTTCTTGATTCCTCAGTGTTGAGGATGCACCCCAAGAGTGGTCCTGTCTTGTATTCCTTGTTTTTGTGTCTTTTCCCCCGACCCAGGGCCATGAGCCCCTGGACGTGGGGGCGGCATGTGTGTCACCTTCCCTTTCTCACCACACCATTTGTACTGCTGGTGGCCGCGTGGAGGGGCCCAGGGAGCTGGGGGAAGCGGTGCCCGGGCCTACCCTGGAATGTCTGGACCTGGCTGGACAGCAGGTTCCGGGCCTGGTAGATGTAGCAGAAGAGCTGGTAGTAGTGGGGCTCTGGGTGAGAGAGCAGCCGTGTCCGCCACCCGCCCCGGGTTCCCTCCCCACCACCGCCCAACTCCCTGCCCTCACGTGCTGGGTCCCTGGCCCACCCAAGCAGACTGTCAGCTGAGTGCTCACTGTTGAAGATGCAGTAGATGAAGGGCAGCGTGGGGGGCTGGGTCATCTCCGGGGCAGCCCTCCAGGAGCTCCTGATTCTGTCCAGTCTCCATGTTGATGACGCCATGTCCGCTTCCTTCCTGGCCTGCTCTTTCATGTCTGTGTTCTGTGTCCAGGACAGACTCCCTGAGGCTCATGGGTGCTTTTTCTGTCACCTCTTGACTGGGCCCAAGGCATCCTTCTCCCCACCCGAAGCCTGAGGAGTGGATGCAGGGCCCAGGTTCCCACGGTGGGGGGGCGTGCGGCGGCGACTGGCTTGGGGAGGCAGCTTGCAGGGAGGAGACACCCAGCCCCCTGGAGCTTTACCAAGGATCCCTCCAGGAGGAATATGGGTGCAATGCCCTTGACCTTGTTGGGGGCCAGCCTGCGGTGCCAGCAGCGGCGGCGAAACCGGCTCTGGGGCTGAGGGTTCAGGTGGAACTTGGAGCCAAAGATACCATATTCCCAGCCTGCCTCGTCCTCAGCCAGGCCGGGGTGGTGCTGTGGGGGAGAGAGCAGAGTCACCCTGTAGCCACAGTTGGGGTGTGTCCCACCCAGGGTCCTGCGGGGCCCCCACCCAGCAGCCCCTCACCAGCTGCAGGAAGGACAGGGTTTCCTGCTCGTGGCTCAGCCTCCCGTGGTCCCGGTAGCGCACACGTGCCCAGCGCCGGCGGCGCCGTGAGTAGTAGGTCTTCTCCACCGAGTTCCAGACCAGGGGCAGGCCCGAGGGCTGAATGCCCATGCCGTACTCCCAGCCTGTGGGGCCAGCACACAGCCCATGGGTACCAGTGGCCTGCAGGCTGGGAGGCTTGGACAGGCGTGAGAGATGGGCCCTGGAGGGGCAGGCCAAGGGGGCAGTGCTGGCCCTCATGCCTAGGTCTCTCTGGAAGGGGCCAGAGAAGGACCTTACTTCCAGAAAGGAAGGTGTGTCACTCTGTGCCACCTGGGAGGCGTGGGCGCAACTGCCCATCTCAGGTGAGGCTCAGAGGTGTCCTGGGACCCCATCTTAGTTCACACAGCCTGTGAGTAGCAGAGTCTGCATCTTTTTTTTTTTTTTTTTTTTTGCCTTTTGTCATTTTAGGGCCGCACCTGCGGCATGTGGAGGTTCCCAGGCTAGGGGTCTAATCGGAGGTGTAGCTGCCGGCCTACGCCAGAGCCACAGCAACGCAGGATCCGAGCCGCGTCTGCGACCTACACCACAGCTCACGGCAACGCCGGATCGTTAACCCACTGAGCAAGGCCAGGGATCGAACCCGCAACCTCATGGTTCCTAGTCGGATTCGTTAACCGCTGCGCCACGACGGGAACTCCCAGAGTCTGCGTCTTGAGCCCGGGTCTTCAGCCTGTCCTGGAGCCACCTGGGGTGAACCCAGGCTCCAGGAAGGACCCTGCCCCGGTTCACCTGCCCTGGGGGCACTCATTGCCTCCCTGTGTTGTAACAGGGGCCTGTGTCTGTGTAATGGGTGGAGGCCCTACTCTCCGGAGGCTGGGGACCCCAAGGAGCTCAGGCCCATCCCGCCCGAGAGTGTGGCTGCTTTTAGGTCTTCTCGCCCTCGGCCTGTGACCAGAGGACTGACCTTCATTGTCCACCGCATGGTTCAGCTCCACAGCCCAGCTGTCGTTCACATGCCAGCCCTTGGGGCACTTCATATTCTCCCGGCCCTCCACGGGCTCTCCGTTCTGTGGGTGGACAGAGAGGGTGGCGCCAGGGACGTCGTGCTGGCCTACACTACATCCATAATGGCCTCTGGGCCCTGGGAGCAGAGAGCACCGTTTACATCTGATGCCATCCACATGTCCGCTTAAGATCCTTTCACTGGCTTGCCTTCTGAACCGTATATCTTTGCTTATTTTTTAGGGCCACACCTGCACATATGGAAGTTCCCAGTCTAGGGGTCGAATTGGAGCTGCAGCGGCCGGCCTACGCCACAGCCACAGCCATGCCAGATCTGAGCCACACCTGTGGTCTACACTACAGCTCATGGCAATGCCGGATCCTTAACCCGCTGAGTGAGGCCAGGGATCGAACCCACATCCTCCTGGATACTAGTCAGATTCTTAATCTACTGAACTACAGTGGGAACTCCCCATATGTGTATCTTTTAAAGGAAATTTATTTAACCGGTATCAGTGGAACCACTTGCCATAAATAGGAAATAAACATTCTAATGACTGAAACCAGAACAGCATGTCTGACTCTCAGCCAGATGCTGCCACCTGCCCAAGGCCAAGCTGCCTGTGCTCTTGAGGAGGGAGACCAGCGTGCCTGAGAGGTGGGTTAAACCCTTGCTGTCCAATCAGCGGCCACCGATCTCTTGGGGCTAATTTTTTTGTCTTTTTTAGGGCCTTACCCGCGGCATATGGAGGTTCCCAGGCTAGGAGTCTAATGGGAGTTGTAGCTGCCGGCTTACACCACAGCCACAGCAACACCAGATCCGACCTGCGGTTGCGACCTACACCACAGCTCATAGCCATGGTGGGTCCTTAACCCACTGAGCGAGGCCAGGAATGGAACCCACATCCTCATGGATACCAGTCAGGTTCATTTCCTCTGAACCACGAAGGGAACTCCATTAAATTTAAGTTAATTGAATTGAAACAAGATTCAAATTTCAGTTCCTCCCTCTCATAGGTGCCGCCATTCAGGTAGTCAGTAGCCCCTGGGGTCAGTGAAGACACAGAACACTTCCATCATCACAGAAAGTTCTGTGGAACAGCACTGGCTTTAGACCCAGCCCAAACAGATTCCCTCCTCAGGGTAAAAGTGCCATCTCTGAAAGCGTGAGGGAGACACTGCCTCTCCGTCGCTCTTCGGTCTCATTTAGGTGCCTCCACCTGGGGATAGAGCACCCCTCAGTGTGCACCCAGAGTCCCGCCGGTGTGTGGGGCGCAGAGCCTGATCCAGTGCTCTTTCCACTCAGGCAACCTGGCTTCCCGGCCGCCCGCCCGCCCGCTGGCCTCACGCGCCCTCCAGCCCCCGCTCACCACGTCCGTGTTGGGGACGGCAGCGGGCACCCAGGCCCCCCCAGCGTCCCGGCGCTGGTTCTCGTACACCTCCTCCAGCACCTGGCTCTTGTTGATGTCTGTGTCCAGGAGGAGTCTGGGGGCAGTGAGACCCCAAGTTCCACGCACGTCTCCCCGAGCTTCAGAGCCCACCCCCCGGGGGGGCGGTCTTCCTCTGCCGGCCGAGTGTTCCCATACCCGGCAGCTCCACCTGCTCTGGGCAAGGATGGGCAGCGGGGCCTGGCAGGCAGGGTAGGGTGGTGGTCAGCACCCCATTTTTGTGCACCCCGGTCCCTGGGACCAGGCTGCAGTGGCTGCGTGCCTGTCTCTCTAGGCTGCTGCTAAGCGGCACCCCTGGGTAAAAAGAAGTGTCAGCCCCAGGGCTGCCTGCCCTGCGGGGCACAGGCCCCAGGCCCCGCACGCTGGCCTTACCTCCTCTGAGGCTCCACTGTCCACTTCCCCTGCCAGTGCCACCCGTGGGGCTCCTTGAAGTCCTCCTTGGGGATAGACTTGTGCCCCATGACGTCCGAGAAGTGGGGGCAGCGCTGCAGCCCCTGCTGCCCCCACTGGTCTTTATACTTGGCCTGGTTCTCATACTGGGGGAGGGGAGGCCATCAGCGCCTGCTGCCACCACCACCCTCCCAGCACACCTGGGGCCCCTCGCTCTGGCTGTAGCACCTTCTAGAAACAAGAGAGAAAGGCAAGAGAGGCCTCCTAAGCCGTTTCCTCCCCCTTCTCTGGCCGGCTGCTCACCCCCCCCCCCGCCCCGGGTTTCCCAGTTCTGCGGGAAGATGCCTCATTTCCTGATCCTCTGCCGGTTCCGGGCCTCCCCCATCCCAGGAGGACGCAGCTGAGGCGGGCAGGGGTCCCCAGCCGCCATGATGACGACAGACAAAGCCCCTTCTAGCCGCAGCGTCGCTCCTCTCACGTGCCCTGAACTAACTGAGAGAAGCTCCCAATGAGCCTCCGTCCGGGTGAGAGTGACCAGGCCCAGGGGCCCACTCAGCTGTGCCCCGGTCACTACAGCCTATGGCTTGTTAGTAAGAGACCCCTTTGGTCTCTCACCATTGGAGCCCCTTTCACAGTTCTCAGATTCTGCCAGTGACATTTTTTCTCCACCTTCAGAGCCGGGCGACCTTAGCGTCACCCCCCGCCTGCCTCGTCGGGGCCGCTCACCGTCTCCGCGTATACGACCACTTCGCCCTGGCGCAGCAGCTGCAGGTCTTTGCTGTCCTTCACGTTGCCGAGCCACATGCAGACGCGGAGCTGGGCCGGGAGGGTGTCCTTCTCTCCTTCGCCCTCTGGGTACTGAGCCAGAGGCAGGTACCAAGGGCAGAGGTGCCAGTGAGGGAGGGGCACACGCACATTCCCCTGCACCCCGAGCCTCGAGCCTCGTGCTGGGGAATGACAGGGGCTGGGATGGGCGGGTTGGGGGAGGGGCAGTACCGCCGGGGAGCCTGGGCGTGCTCCATGGAGGCACAGCTCTGAAGGTGACAGACAGTCATGCTTGCTAGATGCAGGCACTGTGCTAAGTGCACATGTGTGCTCTTATGCTCACACACCTCCAGGAGGCGGGCGGCATTATCACCAGGCCCATTTCACAGAAGAGCAGACTGAGGCCTGGGCGTGGTCAGGACTTGGCCTCATCTCACGCAGGCCCATGAGCGGCAGAGCCAGGCTTTAAGTCTCGGTTCGTGCAGGATGAGAGGGACTCAGATGGGAAGGGAAGGAGCCTTCCACGGTGGTAAAAAGGGCAACGGGGAGCCAGGGAAGTCTCTAAGAGGGAGTGTCCCCCACCTGCCTCCCGAGGGAAGGCTGGAAGCAGGGGGTCTTTAGGGTGCAGTTGTGATCAGTCAGCCTTACTTATGGCTTGCATCTGATATGATAAGCTGGCATCCAAACCATATAGGCATTAAATTTTTTTTTTTAGGGCTGCAAGTGCAGCATATGGAAGTTCCCAGTCTAGGGGTCGAATTGGAGCTGCAGCTGCTGGCCTACACCACAGCCACAGCAACACCAGATCTGAGCTGCGTCTGCGACCTACACCGCAGCTTGTGGCAATGTGGTGGCAGGGATTGAACCTGCATCCTCATGGATACTAGTTGGGTTCATAACCCGCTGAGCCACAAGGGAAACTCCAGCATTAAATATTTAGATGGCGGCCAGTCATGGTCCGGGGGAGAGATGACAGAGACTGGACCAGGTGATGTATAAAGATGATGGAGAGACAGATTTTGAGGACCGTTTATGAAGGGCATGGACCTGACACTGGCCCTGTGCTGAAGACTCAGGTTCCCACCTTCCTCTGGACACTAAACCCCACTTCACCCTGTAAAGGGCCCAGGAGATGGGAAGTGGAGGTTCCAGGGAGTTCGGGGCTTCTCCCTTGGGGTGTCCTGGGCTCTCTCCTCCCCTGAGGACCCCCTGGCTCCCCACCTGCAGGAGGAGGGTCTGTGTCTTCCCACAGAACCTGCCGGAGTGCAGGGCCCCGGTCGGAGAGAACAGGACACTGTGGGCGGGCACCTGGGCGTAGGCCACTCGCTGCTCCCGGGACATCAGCCAGATCGTCACGTCTGGGAGGCTCACCTGGGGCTGCCGGAGACAGGGCATCAGCCTGCGGGGCGGGATCCAAGGCCTGCTCCCCGGCCGGGGGTCCAGCGCTCACCTCGGGGAGCACAGCATTGAGGCGGCACAGCCAGCCTTCCACGGTGGCCACCATGTCCCTGGGCTGGGCTTTCTTGGCCTTTTGGGCCAGTTCCTGCAGGAGGAGGCTGCGGAGGTGCCACCTCTTCTTGTCCAGGTCGGTGGCCTTGGGCTGGTCGGTCATGCAGGGCAGAGGGCGTCTGTGGCAAGGACCAGGAGGGAGGGGGCTGGGCTCTGTCCCTTCTCTCCTCCCCTCGCCCCTGCCCCGGTGCTCTTCCGGCACCCGAGGGGACTTTCCCACCCCCCTTAGGGCCCTGGATCCTCATCCTCGCTCCCCTACTCCCAGCACCCCCCCCCCCCAGTGTGCCAGGCTCGTGGTCGGGACCTCCTCGTGGACAGGGGTGTGAACCGTGAGACAGGGACCACCTAAACCCTGGGGGGGTAGGGGTGGGGATCCAAGTGGGCTGTGGGGCCAGGAGAGGCCTGACAGTGGATCTTTTGAAGAGGCAGAGCCCTGAGGGGGGCCTGCGGCTAGAAGGAGCGGCGGGGGAAGGGTGTGGAGCGTGCGTGGCTTGTCTGGATAACAGGGAGAGGCTTGGTTTGGCAGGAGCATCAGGTATGGGTGTGGAAAGGTGGCGGCGGGGTTCCGTAGGGCCCTGGTCGGCCCCAGCCCGGGAGAGGCACCCCTGCTCCTACTTGCAGTCCTCCACCAGCTCCCTCAGCAGTTTCTCCCAGTGGAGGAGCAGAGCTGGGTCCCTCGGATTCCTCATGGATTTCAGGGTGTCCAGGTTGGCTTTCTGCTCAGCAGGAGAGAAGCGACAAGTGAGCGTGGGGCTCCCCTGGGACAGGTTGCAGGACTGATTGGCCCAAAATGTTTTCAGCCAGGATTTGGGGACCTTCGAGGGGTACCCTGGGGATTTCCGTGCAAAGCTATCACGTGCCCTTGCAAGGCTAGGATCCCCTTACACGCTTCCCACTACACGACAGAAATGGGTGGCAGGAAGGAGCTAGATGGCGGGGGTGGAGGGGACTGTGAGGGAGTGACAAGGTCCTGACCTTGGGCTTCCCTTTCCTGGTGGCAAGAAAGTCATGTCTGAGGTGGAGGCACCAGGTGGCTCTCCTGCCCCAAACTGGAGTGCCTTCCCCCCTTAGAAGACACCTAAGACCTTTTGTGATCTGACCCTCTCAGCTTCCCAGGCCTTATTTCCCCATCACCGCAAACTTCATGATCACCCTTTGTTTGCTTTGCCCTTTGTTCCCTTCTCTGCACCCCTACCGCATCTCCACCAAATATCTCCTTCAAGATTCTGCTCAAATGTCACCTCCTTTTCGAAAATCTCCTCTGACGATTCTCTCTTCATCTTGCCTCCCCACCCGATCTCTCTGCCCTTATAGCTCCGGGCACCTGTGTCTCTCTTCCAGCCCTACTCGCACTGTGTACTGACCCCTTGCCTAGCCGACTTCCCTGCTGGTGAAGATTGTGTCTATGCATTTTCCGTGCCTGGGTCTGGCGTGTCTACCTGGGTCTGGTGTGCAACGCACCCAAGAGCTGAGGGACTGGTTTCCCAGTTTCATTGCCCCAAGTCTCCTACCAATGACCTGGGTCCTTTCCTGCACCCCGCCTCCCCCCATGCCACTCACCAGGCGGTCCCTGGTGAACTGGAGGAGGTTGAGGCAGTTCATGCGGAAGCTGACGTCCTCCCAATAGGAGGTCACGGCCACGACGGGCTTGGTGTTGTACCAGGGCACGTAATGGTAGATGTTCCCTGAGGCAGAGAGACACGTGAGGGAAGGGGCTATCTGAGGGACAGTGTCCCCTCACTGTGTCCCCTCCGAGGACCTTCCCTGGGCTACGCCATTCCTCCAGGGTGAGGCCTGCTAAGGCTCTTCAGGACGGACGGGCCTGGAAGAGCACAGAGGCCATAGGGAGCATTGGCGGCAATAGGTGTGTCACGTGGCCTTTCAAGGTCGCCAGTTTACAGGTGGGAGAGCCCAGGCGAGATACCAACACAGGAGGCCTGACTGGTAGGGTCTTCCTCCCGGCTGGTCAGGAAGCAGAGGAAGAGTGGACCCTGGGCTCGGGAGGCCCAGGGTTAGGTTGGGGTGGGCACACATCTGACGTAAGGGACCTGCCCATGCAAAGGAGTGGGCTCAGAGAGTAAAGCACAGACAAAACCAGTGATGGCTCGGCAGACAGTCTCCCGGCCATGTTCCTCATTGAAATGAGAGAGGAAAAGCTAGAGGAAACATAAGGGACTCTTTTTTTTTTTTTTTTTTGGCCGCAGAAATCTGTGGGCCAGGGATCAAACCCACACTACCACACTAACAATGCCAGATCCTTAACTGCTAGGTCACCAGGGAACTCCCAAGGAATTCTTTCCTGAGATGTATTGCTGGTTTGACCTAAAAACAAGAAATCTGCACAAACCAAAAGAGCTGCAAGCTTGTGAGGCAAATGACTTCTGTCCTCTGGGTTTCTGGCAAACCTCAGAGAATTGGCCCTTCTCTTTGACAGCTGCCAGGGCTCAGCGATCGGGAGAGAGGGCCAAGCGCTGCCTGAAGTGGGCAGGCTAGGGGAACACCCCATGTGATACGGGTTGAGCTGTGTCCCCGATGCAGCTATGTTGAAGTCTCAGTCCCCACCGCTTCAGAATGTGACCTTAAGTGGAAACAGGGTCATGGCAGCTGTAATTAGTTAAGATGAGGTCATTCTGGAGTAGGCTGGACCCTTAACCCATAATGACTGGTGTCCGTACAAGCAGAGGAGAGAGACCAAGAGATGACCGGCCTGTGGAGGCACAGAGACGGAAGGAGGACGAGGAGGCTGAGACGCAGTGATGTGTCTACAAGCCAAGGAGCATCAGGCAACCGCCAGGAGCTGGGAGAGAGGCATGAAAAGATACTCCCTCAGATGCATCAGAAGAAATCAACCCACCAATACCCCGATTTTGGGCTTCTCACCTCCAGAACTGTGAGAAAATCCTTTTTTTTTTTTTCTTTTTAGAGCCATATCCATGCCATATGGAAGTTCCCAGGCTAGGGGCTGAATCGCTGCATCTGCCGGCCACAGGACACAAAAGGAGCTCCAAGAAAATACATTTTTGTTATTATAAGCCACCCACTTTGGGGTCCTTTGTGATGGCAGGCAGAGCAAACTAGTCTGCCCTGCAGAGCTGGCATGGCAAACCCTAAACCTCAGTCAGTGAAAAAGAATCCACCTCGTGGAAGAAATCAGTGAGGAGATTTGCCCCTCTCCAGCGTGGCTCTGGATAATGGGGCAGGAATTTTCCTGAAAATACGTAAACACAAGTGGGGCCTCGAGCAGGTTGCATTCTGCATTCAGGCTACCTGTGTGGTCTGGAAAAGACATAAAGTGGCCTCTGGTTGGCAGTGCCCCGGGTGGATGGAGGAAGCAAAGACAAACCCTCTCTGGAGCATGAAACTTTAGTCAAGTCCCCAAGGATTCCCACAGTTAAAGGCCCAAGAAAACGAGCAGTTAAGAAGCAATGTACATACCCTCTACCCCAGTAAATCCACTGCCTAGGCTAACTCCCAGCGGAAAGGCATGCATGGCACTGTCAAAAGACATGCAGAAAAATGTGCACAACAGCACTAGTCCTAAGCATCTGAAATTAGGAACCACCCAAATCTTGTAGTAGAAGGAATAACTAAATTATGATATATATATATTTTTTTATGGTCACACCCGCGGCCTATGGAAGTTCCCAGGCTAAGGATTGAACTGCAGCTGCAACTGCCGGCCTATACCACACCCACAGCAATATCAGATCCAAGCCACATCTGCAACCTACACCACAGCTATCAGCAACGCCAAATCCTTAACCCACTGAGCAAGGCCAGGGATCGAACCTGCATCCTCATGGATACTACATCGGATTCTTAACCCCCTGAGCCACAATAGGAATTCCAAATTACGGTATATTGGCAGAACAGAATATTATAAAGCAATGGGAATAAATGAGGCACAACTATACCCACCCACATTTAGGTTTATGATGCATTTCACAAATAAAATGATAAGCAAAAGAAGCCAGGTGAAAAACAATACATGCTACATGATTTCTTTCATATGAAGTTAAAAACAAGAAAAAAATTAATTGGTGTTTAGGAGAGTAGAAGTCGGCCTTGGTGGGGCTGGGGGTTGAGGGGTTCATCCCCCTGGGATCCTGAGACTATCTTTCATGGTCTGAATGTTGTTTTGTGGGGTATGTTTGCTTTGTGATAATTCATTGAGCTGGACACTTGGGTTTGTGTACTTTTCCAGAGATGCGTTATACTTGAATCAAAAGTTACTGAGGGAGTTCCCGTCGTGGCGCAGTGGTTAACGAATCCGACTAGGAACCATGAGGTTGCGGGTTCGATCCCTGCCCTTGCTCAGTGGGTTAACGGTCCGGCATTGCCGTGAGCTGTGGTGTAGGTTGCAGACGCGGCTCGGATCCTGCGTTGCTGTGGCTGCGGCGCAGGCCAGTGGCCACAGCTCCGATTAGACCCCTAGC
>PVHT020003144.1:74610-129883 GCA_004024745.2 Catagonus wagneri | reverse complement strand
TTGCTGTGGCTGTGGTGTAGGCAGGCAGCTGCAGCTCCAATTCGACCCCTAGCCTGGGAACTTCCGTATGCTGCTGGTGTGGTCGTAAAAACAAACAAATAGAAAAAGGTTACTGAAGAATTTAAAGAACAGTGGGAGGAAAAAAGAGAAAAAACACATCAATGACAGTGTGTCCAATGGTGGAAAATGCTACGGACAAGCATGAAGCTGGGGAGGGGGACAGGGAGCTGCCAAAAGTTTTTAACAGAATGGTGACCTAGGGCCTTTCCTGAAAGATCTAGAAGAAAGTGTGCAGGACGCAGGCCAGAGAGATGAAAAATATGGAAGAGAGATTTAAAAATGTGCAGAACAGAATGAAGATAGAGTGAATTTGAGAAGGAGCTGGAAGAGACAAGGGGAAGAAGTAATTTTCAAAGAGAAAGTATCTTATAATTTTCCAGAATTGCTGGAAGGACACCGGTTCCAGACCGAGTGAATCATTGGAACGATAAATAAGCAGAGATCCATGACTGGGGCTCTCAGATATGAGCATGCCGATACAAGACGGCAATTTTCTCCTTTTCCTCTTGGATCGCATACAAAAGCAACAAGGAGAAGGAAAATAACTCCATTTTCAGCAAAACAAGGAGACAGATATAATCTGCAGGCTCAGAATACACATAAGGACTGCCAAAAGCAACCGTGAGCGCCCTAGGCACTGCAAGGGTTGAAGGGTGATAGAAGTCACCTGGGGGAGCCAAGAGCGGAGACAGGAGCAGAGCCCAGAAAGTGCCAGCAAAAACACACTCCCCAGAACGAACTCAGGACTCAGATGAGAACCTGTGAGCCAGCCAAACTCGGAAAACGAGCAGAAGAAAAAACAAAAACATCACAGGAAGGAAGACTGCCTAAATGGAAGCCCAAGGGGGCTTAGAGTCTGCAGACAGTCCTGTGAGAGGCTTAGAAATAAGAAAAGTGACTGAAATAAGATGGAAACAAAGAGCCGCAAAGGATTGGGGTGAAAATGACAGATATAGAAGAAAATCTAGGAGTTCCTGTTGTAGCACAGCAGAAATGAACCCGATTAGTATCCATGAGGATGTAGGTTCTATGCCTGGCCTCACTCAGTGAGTTAGGGATCCTGCTATGAGCTGTGGTGTAGGTGGCTTGGATCCCGCATTGCAGTGGCTGTGGCAGTGGCTTTGGCTGTGGCTGGCAGCTGCCCTTCCAATTCAGCCCCTAGCCCAGGGAACTTCCATATGTCATGGGCGCCACCCTAGAAAGCAAAAAATAAAAATAATAAAAAAAAAAGAACGGTTAAGCCCATCACTGGAGCCCCAAAAGTAGAAAACCCAAACAATAGAACAGAATATTTAAAAATACAAGAAAATTCTCATTGTGGTGCAACAGGTTAAGAAGCCGATTAAGTTTCTGTGAGGAAGCAGGTTTGATCCCCGGCCTCGCTCAGCAGGTTAAGGATCTGGCATTGCCACAAGCTACCGTGTAGGTTGCAGATGGTTTGGGTGTGGCCGTGGGTGTGATGTAGGCCAGGAGCTGAGGCTCCAATTTGACCCCTAGCCTGGAAAATCCATATTCCACAGAGGCAGCTGTAAAAGGAAAAAATATATATACATAAGAAAACTCATAGTCTTTTTAACAAATGGCGCTTGAATAATCGGATCCTCTTAACGCAAATTAATTCAAAATGAGTCATGGAGCTAAAACGTAAGAATTAAAACTAAAATTTCTTGAAGAAAAAAAATAGGAGAACATCTTCATGACTTAGGAAAGAGTTCTTAGATACGATACCGTAAAAGAAAAAAAAAAAAGCAAAACTGAATTTCAGCCAATTGAAATAAAGGAGGACATGAATCGACACCATATGCCGGGGAAAACTGACTCCAGAGGATGAACATGTGGCCTAGAAATTATTGGCCTAAGATGAACACATCCTAGAAGTTATTGGATTTTCAGAGTTCCTGTTGTGGCTCAGTGGGTTAAGAACCTGATTAGTTTCCATGAGGATCCTTGTTCAATCCCTGGCCTCACTCAGTGGCTTGAGGATCCAGCGTTGCTGCAAACTGTGGTGTAGGTCGCAGATGCAGCTTGGATCCCACGTTGCCATGGCTGTTGTGTAGGACTGTTGCTGCAGCAGCGATTTGACCCCTAGCCTGGGAACTTCCATGTGCTGCACGTGCAGCCCTAAAAAGAAAAAGAAAACTTATTGAACTTTCAAGATAAATAAAGAACTTCTGGGCAGCTGGACAAAAAGATGAAGAAATTTACAGGGAAACAAATATCAAAAAGAGAATAGGTATGAATCTTTAAGAAACCACAAGCTTCTAGAAGAAAACACGAGTGAATCCCTTAATAAATTTGGAATAGAAAAGATCTAATTATGACTCAGAAGACAGAAGCCATAAAAGAAATAATTTGAGACTGGGTTTCCTGGCGGCCTCACAGTTAAGGACTCGGCCTAGTCACTGCTGTGGCTCTGCTTAGTGCTGTGGGGCAGGTTCCATCCCTGGCCTGGGAATTTTTGCATGCTGCAGGTGCCACCAAAAATAAAAGTCTTCCTGGTGGAAAAAAAAGAAACCCACCAGAACACAAATAGGGGAACTATATTTACAGTTTTGTGGAGTGCTAGAACTTTCTACTCATGGAGGTTATGAGGAAGTATATATTTGCCAAAATTCATCTAACTGTACACTTAAAGTCTGTGCATTTTGTTTGTTAAGTCATACCTCAATAAAAAAATAAAAAGCCACTATTAAGAGAATGAAGAGCTCCAGACTTGGAGAAGATATTGGACACGTTTGACAAAAGGTTATGCCCAGAAAAAAATAATGTCCAAGTCAATAAGAAAAATACAGCCGCCGCTGCCTTCCTCAGGGTGTTATGGTATGTCCGCTATTCAGAACCTCCACTCTTTTGACCACTTTGCTGTTGCAAGGAAGGGTGATAATCTGTTTCCTGCTGGAACTGAGGATTATATCCATATAAGAATTCAACAGAGAAAAGGCAGGAAGACCCCTTCTGCTGTCCAGGACATCACTGATGATTATGATAAAAAGAAACTAGTGAAGGCATGTAGGAAGAAATTTGCCTGCAACGGTACTGTCACTGAGCATCCAGAATATGGAGAAGTAATTCAGCTACAGGGCGAGCAGCGCAAGAACATATGCCAGTTCCTTGTAGAGACTGGATCGGCTACGGACGACCAGCTGAAGGTCCGTGGGTTTTAAGTGCTTTTGGATCCCTGAAGCTTAAGTGAGGAATTCCTCGCAATGAGTATAATCTCCCTTCTGTCCTTGTCACAAGTTTAAAAACCTCACGGCTTGAATAATGTGACCGTCTGGGGTCTGCTTTTAACTTGGACTAGTGTTAACTCCTTCATGCAATAAACTGAGAAGAGCCAAAAAAAAAAGAAAAGGATATCGATAGGGTTTTTACAGATGAGAAAAGACAAACGTTTGTAAACATATGACAAGGTGGGCCAGCTCCATTTATAATCAGGAAACTGCAAATCAAGATCTTGTAAGATACAGATGGGCAGGAATGAAAAGGCCAGCTGGTGAGAACACAGAGAAATAGGAACTCTCATACCGTGCTGATGAGAGTGTAATTTGGTGTAATTTTGCTTCGCATTTCTCTTGCACTCCTGGGTATGTAATTTAGAGGAAGTCTTGCACTTGTGACCAGGAGACAGGCTCGAGAATGTTTATAGCAAAATTATTATAGTAGGAAAAAAAGATACAACCTAAACATCTACATTAACCACATTAACCATTTGTGGTATAATCATATAGTGGAACACACACAGAAATGAAAATGAACTTCAGTTACACAGACCAACATATTATTTCTTGGGTAAATGCATCTGGGAAGACCATGCAGGGGACTTCTAAGATGCGTAGACAGTTTTCTACCTTTCCAAGACAATCGTCTACCTTTTAAGCTGGGTGGTGAGCTCACGGGTACACCTTTTATTATTCCTCTTCAAGCTACACATATACACTTAATATACTTCTTACATATATTTTTCTTTTCTTTTCTTTTTTCTTTCAGGGCCTGTGGCATATGGAAGTTCCCAGGCTAGGGATTGAATCAGAGCTGCAGCTGCCGGCCTGCACCACAGCCACAGCAATGCCAGATCCGAGCCACATCTGCAACCTACACCACAGCTCAGGGCAACGCCGGATCTTTGACCCACTGAGCAAGGCCAGGGATGGAACCAGTATCCTCATGGATACCAATCAGGTTCGTTACAGCTGAGCCACAGTGGAAATTCCTGTATATATTTCTTAGTTGGGGTGTGTGTGTGTGTGTGCGGCTGGCTGCACCTGTGGCATGCAAAAGTTCCCAGGCCAGAGACTGAACCTGTGCCACAGCAGTGACAATGCTGGATCCTTTACCAGCTGAGCCACCAGGAAATTCCTATTTCTTAATTTAAAAACAAGCAGAGCACTATGCTAAGTGAAAGAAGCAGTCACCAAGGATCATATATTGTTTGATTCTACGTGTGAAATGTCTAGAATAGAAAACTCTGTAAGACAGAAAGTAGATTAGTGGTTGCCTAAGGTCGGACAGGTAGGGGAGAAAGAGAGTGACTGCTAGTGGGTACAGGGTTTATTTGGGGGGAAATCAAAATGTAAAATTAACCATGGTGGCTCAGCAAGTTAAGTATCTGGCCTTGTCACTACTGTGGCTCTGGTTACTGCTATGACACTGGTTTGATCCCGGCCCAGGAAGCTTAACATGCCATGATCACAGACAAAAAATAATTGGCCATGGTTAGTTGTACGACTCTGTAAATATACTAAAAACTATTGAATTGTACGCTTTACATGGATAAATTATATGGTGAGCGAATTATATTTCAGTAAAGCTGATTTTTAAGAAAACAGGCAGACAAGTTAAGATGCATGGAAAAGCTCTCCAAGGGTGATGAGAGGGTGAAGCTGCAAGTGAAATAGTGTTTCTCGAGAGCAATGGTTCTCAAACTTCAGCCTGCATCCCAGTCCCCTGGAGGGCTTGTTAGAACAGACTGCTCTGCTGTTTTCTGATTCTGTAGGTCTGGAGTGGGACGGAGACTCTGCATTTCCATCAAGTGACACTGGCGGGGCTGGCCCAGGGACAGCACCCTGAGAAGCTTACACTGCCCAATGTAAGTGTCCAATGGATATCTACTGGATGAAAGGATGGATGGGTGGATGGGTGGATGGGTGGGTGGATGTTTGGGACAGTGGATGGGTGGCAGGTGAATGCATGAATGTGTGAATGAGTAGATTAATGGATGGATGGAAGGAGGGCAGGTGAGTGTGGATGGATGGGTGGTTGTAGTAGTAGAGGAGGAGACGGAGTTGGGAAGGTAGTGCTGAGAAGGACTTGAAGTCAAAATCTCATTTCATCGCTCATCCTGGGTTCACCATCCACTAGCTGTGCAATGTTTGGCAGGTGACTCTACCTCCCTGATGCTCATTTTCCTCCTGTGAAATGTGGGTTAACAATGCCTGACAACGGTCTGTGAACTAGTACCTTCAATGCCTGACATGGAGCCCAGCATACAGTGGCTGCTCTCTGGCTGCACCTGATTCTATTTTTTTTTTTTTTTTTTTTTTTTTGGCTTTTCTAGGGCTGCACCTGTGGCATGTGGAGGTTCCCAGGCTAGGGGTCTAATTGGAGCTGTAGCCACTGGCCTACGCCACAGCCACGGCAACGCGGGATCCGAGCCACATCTGCAACCTACACCACAGCTCACGGCAACACCAGATCCTTAACCCGCTGAGCGAGGCCAGGGATTGAATCTGCAACCTCAATAGTTCCTAGTCAGTTTCATTAACCACTGAGCCACGATGGGAACTCCTGCACCTGATTCTTACCATCATATATCACTGGGCTGTACTGTGTGGTGGAGACGAGGGGCTTGTAACTCAGGTCCATCTTGTTTCCGTAGTGGCCCATACTGACCTCGAACTGGATCAGGTCCTTAAAGTTGGGCATCATGGTGCAGGAAAGGAAGATGACACACAGCCCATACTTTTGGCGGTGCTGCTGCTTCTGAAACAGTAAAGTACCCCCATCCCCAGCACATGAGACAGAGAATGGACAAGACTATGGAGACAGGCAGGGAGGCAAGCTTGTGGTGTCCTGTTTCTTTCCAAGGCTACCTTTGCTTCTTTTTCAGGGTGAGCGAGACCGTCACTTAATCCCTGCCCCTCTTAAAGTCCTGCCTGGACTCCACTCACCTGGCTGATCAGGGGAAGTTCCTCCCGTGACCTTCATCACCTGGGCCCCTCCACCTGGCCAGCCCTGGCTCCTTCCCTTCCTGAAGTCAGGCAGAAGGGTCTCCTCCAGAGTCAGGCTAGACTCTGAATTGGGCTGCCCCATCCCCACCCATGTTAGGTCACCGCACCCCTCTCCTTTCTGCCTAAACACCCGCCTCGGATGAGAACGAGCGTGGGCAGGCGTGTGTGCTGGAGGATGGCACACCTGCTCTTGGCTTTTCTGTAGCCCCCTGCTCCCACCACGAGCCCCCCTGACTCGAATCCTCCATCATGTTAGCCCCTCTCTCATTTCTTTTGACAACCTCTGTCCTACTTTTGCATTCTCCCAAGTCTGTTCAAGAGCTTAGGCCTCCCCTTTCTTAAAAAATAACCCTCCTGGAATTCCCTGGTGGCTCAGTGGGTTAAGGATCTAGCATTGTTACTGCTGTGACATGGGTTTGATCCCTGGCCTGGGAACTTCCGCGTGCCAAGGGGGCGGCTAATAAAAAGTAACCCTCCTTCTGCCCTCTGAGCCCTTTTCGTTGCTACTGGCTCTTGTCTCCTTCAAGTCTTCATCCACGTTTCTATCCACTTGCTTCTACAGACTGAACGACCACCAGGGCCTGACTTCCCTCCTGCCCCAAGGCTGCCAGCACCTTCCTGATAATCAGCACGCACTCTGGGGTCCTCAGCCTTTCTCTCCCCACATTCAGATGGCTGATGGCTCCTTTCTGCAACTCTCCCCTCCGGAGGCTGGATCAGTGCTCCCCTTTCTCGGACTCCCTGCAAAGCACCCCCTTCCTCCTCTGGCCTCAGAGGCTGCACTGTCCTGATGGGCTCCAGCCTCAGCACCCTTCTCCCTTCATTCCACCTGCTCCCCAGGCAATTCCTCCACAACCCCCGGTGTGACGGTGGCGCACCCAGCGGTCTAGCAAACTCGGGGACTGGTTTTGTGGGGGTCTCACACGCACAGATCAAAGGTGGGACTCATCATCTCCTCTAGGCCCACCCCCGCTTCAGGGAGCCTGTGCTGACGCAGGCCCCCACCCTCCCACCTCCCTGAGGCAGAAAGTGGGCGTCGGCCTCACATGTCCTTTGGTCAGTGGCTCTGCTGCTTGTTTCCCAGGGGTCTCTGGTGCCTGTGCCTGCCTCTCCGGCTCCCCCCACCCCCACCCCATTTCTCCCGTGATATATCCCCATTTCTCCCGAGGAAGTGGGTGACCCAGTTTACTCCCTTCCAGCCTAATCCTAACACTGTGCTTCTCCCCCTCCTGCCTCAGAGGCCCTCCTTGGCCTTCAAGAAGAAATCCAGACTCCTTAGCACATTTCTCCTTAACTAGATTACACGCCTCTTAAACTGAAAGTCTGTCTTGCCTTTACCGAGTCCCCTGACCTCCGGGATCTGGCATAGCAGGAAGCCTCGCAGCGCCTTAGTAAGGACTCGGGCCGATTGAAGAAACCCTCCTCACACATTCAGATGGCTGATCTGAAGGCACCTCCCACTAGTGGCCAGGGCCTCCTGCAGGGTCAGAGGTGGGCCCCAGAGCCAACTGCGGGGGGCAGAGGGGCTCCTTCTCCCTGGGTTACATTTTTCGTGGGGTTACCTCTACACTGATCACGTCGTGGGAGAGATCCTTCATCTTAGTGTCTTGATGGGACTTGATGTGGGTGATTATCTCCAGGAAGACTCGGCCTCGATAAGCTAAACCGTCCTTAACGGTGCTGGGAATATTCTAGGGAAACAGGGAGGAAAATGGTGAGAAAGGGGATGACAAAAAGAGCAGGAAAGTCTCCCCCAAAACCTCTGTAGCAAAGACAGGGTGATTCTGTAACTTCCTGGCTCAGGCCGACCACATTCCCAAGGAGGAATTCCAGAAACCCCAGTCACAGCTGTGTCTGGAAACCTCCGGGTCCTAAGCCCTCTTCTCTACCCTTAGGCCCACTCTTCCTCTTCACGAATTCCACCTGTGGACCCATCTGAAGTACCATCTCTGGTAAATGGTTCCCACTTGGAAGGGACTGTGATAACAGTTGAGTTATCCCTTCCTGGCCAATCAGCCCAGGCCCCGCCTCCTCAGCAACAGTGATTGGTCCAAGTGGAGCACACCTGACCTAAGAAGGTCAATTACAATGCTTTCCTGATGTGATATATAGACATGCATATATCCACGCAAGGGAATATTACTTAGCCATAAAAATATGAAATAATACCATTCGCTGCAACTTGGATGGACCTAGAGATTATTGTACTAAGTGAAGTCAGATAAAGACAAATATATGATATTAATTACATGTGAAATCTAAAATATGACACAAAGAACTATATCCAATCTCTTGGGATAGATCATGATGGAAGATACTATAAGAAAGGGAGTGTGTGTATATATATGACTAGGTCACTTTGCTATACAGCAGAAATTGGCACAACACTGTAAACCAACTACACTCTAACAAAAAAAGTAAACTATGACACAAATGAAGCTATTTACAAAACAGAAACAGGCTCACAGGCATAGACAATAGACTTGGGGTTGCCCAGGGGGAGAGGGAGTGGGAAGAATTGTGAGTGTGCGATTAGCAGATGTAAACCATTATCTAGAGGACGGATAAACAAGATTCTGCTGTAGAGCACAGGGAACTATATTCAACATCCTGTGATAAACCATAATGGGCAAGGGTATGAAGAATTATATGTATAACTGAATCACTTTGCTTACAGCAGAAATTAACAAAACATTATAAATCAACTATACTTCAATAAAGTTAAAAAAAAAAAAGCTTCCCCGGCCTTCGGTATTAGAGGCTTCCGTGGCACTGTTTCCAGCAGGGAGGCAGGACTGCAGTAGCGAAGAATGAGGCCCAGGAAAGAGCAGAAGAGATGAAAGACGGGGTGAGGCTGGGCAAGTCTCCTAACGGATTGGGATCCTGGTTTCTGTGGCCCTTCCTCGCTCAGAGGTCCACCCCGGCCCCGTGCCCTTCTTTTGCCAGTTGGCGCTCTGGCATGTGCCACACCAGTCTTGAATAGCCCAGTGCTTTCCCACATTTCTTTCATCTCCTCTGTCCTTTCCACCTGCTGAAACTCTTACCCAAGGTCTCATCACGCCCCTTCTTCAGTGAACGCCCAGGGCACGCCATCTGTCCCTCTCTTGAGTCACAGAACATGTCCCGTGTTTCTGTGGCCATTTATGCCCCGGCCGCAAGTCCTCTACTGGAGTCTCATGGACAGAAACCAGGGCCTGCCCAGCCCCGGGCATTTCCTGGGCCCTGGTGCCTCCCACATGGTTGGTTTTACCTCCATTGTTCCCTAGAGCTGACGTGAGACACTTACAGCATCTTCTCCCCGGATCCTGAAAGGGGCCTTTTTACCCCCACGGAGAGTGAGGAAGCTGGGGCCAAAGCAGGGCAGGAAGCCAGAGTACATTCCTGCAGGAGGAGAGGGTGAGAGGGGCCGGGGCCCGGTGGGGGAGGCGCGGGAGGCTGGGGCCCCCCGGGAGCTTGCTTGCCTTCTATTTCTGCTCCAGTGGACGAGATCTGGTTGAGGGACAGGCTGACAGTCCCGATCTCATCTTGGCACTTGTTCCTGGGGCTGGAGAGAAACACGCCCTCGTAGGCTGAGCCCCTGGGCTGGCTTTGGTTTTCCCCTCCCGGGCGTGTTTTCTAGCATCTGCTCAGTTGCTCACCAGTCTAAGACTCTGAACTTGATGTAGCTGGAGAGGCAGGGCATCTGCAAGGGGCAAATGAGAGGAGCAGTGGGTGACTGCCCAGATGGCCTGGTGTTCGCGGGGACTGAAAGCCAGGGGGAAAGTCCGAGGCCTGGGTCAGCCTGACTCGGTTACCAGTGAGCCATTTAACCACAGCTTTGGGGGAACGGACCATGGGAGCTTATGGACTTTTGGCTCTGGGTCCCCACTACATGGGCCCTTTGCGAGGCTCCAGGAGAGGCTCTGGACCATGTCCCATGTTCGTATTGTATTCTTACTCTTAAAATGACCCCCTCAGAGCTCCCATTCTGGCTCAGTGATAATGAGCCTGACTAGTATCCATGAGGACGCGAATTTGATCCCTGACCTCACTCAGTGGGTTAAGGATCCAGTGTTGCCATGAACTGAGATGTAGGTTGTGGACACGGCTCGGATCTGGCATTGCTGTGGCTGTGATGTAGGCCGGCAGCTGCAGATCTGATTTTGTGGGAATTCCATAGGCCGCAGGTGCGGCCCTAAAAAGAAAAAAAACCGAAAACCAACCCAAAGTAACAAATCCTCCAAATTTGAATTTATGGCCAAACCATCTTTTCAACCATCCTTGAGAATTCTCCTTCCCTTTCCCAGTTCCTCGTCTTGACTCCCCTCCTGGCCAGGGGCCCTTGGACTGTTAACTGGCACAGACCACCTTCAGCAGTGCCCTTCCTGCTGCCTGCCTCGCTGGGGCTCTGACCAGCTGGTCTCAGCTGCCACCCGCTGTGCAATCACCCTGAGGCAGGAGATAGCTGGGCTCCAGGACAGACATTTACAACCAGTCACCTATCTATACTTCAAGACAGAAATAACAACAGGCCCAAGGCAGATAACTGGTACTAGTCTTCTGTGGACATGTTAAATAATGGAAATGGCAGGGGCAGAGAGGGGCTAAACCCTGCTTGGGCAAAAGAACAAGTCACATACTTCCTATCCTTGGGGTCAGGGAGACCCCAACTCCACATTCACAGAAAGACCCTCTGGGTCAGAAAGGGAGGGGGCACCGGGCCATAATAAGTTCCGAGAGCATCCTTTGCTGTGGAATAACCCTTTGCTCTGAAATCCATCTTGGCCCTATCAGGGAGCGCTCTGGGTCTGGTCAAGTGTGAGAAATAAAAGAAGATAACTGGCCAAAGAAAAACAAAGACTCAGAAGAACTATCCTATGTCAGTGATTTAAATCCTCTGGCGTGCTCCCCATCCAGGGGGACACCCACACCCGTGCTTCTCCTTTGGGTGTGTATTACTTTGCTTCTGCCTTAGAAAAATAAACTACTTCTCCGTGTGCTCTCCCACATGTTGTATTGCGTTTCTAACGATAAACTTTGTGCTTGTTTTCACAGTCTTTGCCTCCTGGAAGCATTCTTGCTTTCCACCGGGGCAAGAATTAGAAATTCTGCTTTCAGCCTCTGGCTAGTCTAGTGGCTAGGATTCCTGGTTTTCACCCAGGCTGCCCAGGTTCAATTCCTGAGTGGGGAATTAAGATCTCCCTCCAGGTCATCACTCACTGCTATCTCTCCAGGATCAGTCCTGCCTCTTCTAAGTGAGGGTCATATCTGCCTGCTGCATTTCCCGCGGGCTAGTGACAGGCCTGCACTCAGGTGGCCCCAGCCCTGGAGACTATGTCTGCGGGAAATGGGTGAGGCTCCTGGGGGTGTCTGGACATCTTCAAACGCTGGAAGTCCTCCTCGTTCAGGGAATCCGCCACAGTCGGATTCTTCTGGCCTGTATCACTGGTGTCTCAACCTGAAGGAAGCTGAACCTGAAGGAAGACTCCCAAGGCCCTGAGCGTCCATGGAGCATCTGAGGATTCTGGCCATGAGCCTCATCACAGCCAGGACACGTGGGAGGGAGCAAGGCCCCCTTTAAAATCTCTTCCTACTTTAAGAGTCTGTAAAATCACCCAGGAAGATGGGGATGGTGAGGAATAGTTAAAAATGATGACTGGAGAAACTTCTAGGAGAAGAAGAGGGGAGGACGGAGCTAATTAGCTAATTTCCTGTTTTTTTACATTAAAAACATTTTTTTTCTTATTTTTTTTTAACGGCCACACCTGTGGCATATGGAAGTTCCCAGGCTAGGGGTTGAATCAGAGCTGTAGCCAAGGCCTACGCCAAGCCACAGCAGTGCCAGATCTGAGCCACATCAGCGACCTATACCACACAACCTCATGGCAATGCCGATCCTTAACCCACTGAGCAAGGCCAGGGATCAAACCCACGTCCTCGTGGGTACTAGTCAGGCTCATTACCACTAAGCCACAATGGAAACTCCCCCAAATTTTCTTTTTCTTTTTATGGTTGCATGGACGTTTCTGGGCCAGGGATTGAATCCAAGCTGCAGCTGCGGCAATGATGGATGCTTTAACTCACTGCCCTGGGCCGGGGACTGAACCCACACCTATGCGGCGACCCAACCGCTGCAGTTGGGCTCAACCCGCTGCACCAGAGCAGGAACTCCTCATTAGCGAATTTCATGCCGTGCGAATGTAAGGTATAAGGAAAGAAAAACACTCTGGGTCGCTAAAAAGATATCACATGAATTTCATGCTCAAGTAACCGCTCAGTGTTTACTCTTATGTCACACACAGCTCTTATAAGCCTGGCATGGAGTCAAAAGGCCACCAAGGCTTCCTCAGGGCTTAGAGAAAACTGGCATCCCCACCGCTGATGGGTGGCCGAGAAGGGCTATGAAAATCTGACTACAGAACCCTCCAGAGAAGGGCAGGTGGGGGCCGTTTAATGCAGGAGCAGCCCCGCGCTGGGTGCAGCCCCGTATATAACTACATTCCCGTAGTGCCTCTAAGCCAGCAACAAAGAGCTGTAATTATATTCAGGCCACTTTGCCTAGAAGATAAGAAAATGCATAATACAATTTAGATTGAGTCCTGGAAGTGATTGTTTTGTTTTTAGTGTAGGTAAAAGAGCATGCTTTGTTTATTTATTTTGCTTTTGAGGGCCCCACCCACGGCATATGGAGGTTCCCAGGCTAGGGGTCCAATCGGAGCTACAGCTGCTGGTCTACGCCACCGCCACATCAGATCCAAGCCGCTCCTGTGACCTACACCACAGCTCACGGCAATGCCGGATCCTTAAGCCACTGAGTGAGGCCAGGGATTGAACCCTCAACCTCATGGTTCCTAGTCAGATTCGATTCCACTGCGCCACAACGGGAACTCCAAAAGAGCATGTTTTAAGTTCTCCGGAAAGTTCAGTCATAAGGCTCACTCATTTCAAGTAAGGTTCTTTATTATGTCCTGGGCTCCCCCATGCTCCCCATCAGCTGGACCCCCCCCCCCGCACTGAGCCTCACAGGCTCTACTTTCTGTCTACCCCCCACCCCCACCTCCACCAACACCCAAGCACCCTTCTGTTCCGCGGGAGGAAGAGCCCCGGTGTGACGGAACAACAATACCTGAATCTGGAAGGTCAGGATCTGGTTCCAAATTGGGGTCTCAGTCTGTGGCCGCACGTATGTCTTCAGCTGGGAACATGGGAAAGCAGTGTCAATGCCGGACGTCCCCTCCTCCCTCCTCTGGTCTCACCCCGTAGCCCTTCCAGTCCAGCCTGTCGGCAGCACAGGCTGGTCGTGGGAATTCTGGGGTCCACGTTGACCGAGCCACGGCCTCCGCCTTCACAGAGGCCCTGGTCCAGTGGGATCACATCACCCATCAATGGAAGAACTGGGATACAATTCCTGGGGTCCTCACCACCAACCGAGTCTTTTCCTTCACACTTTTTTTTTTTGCCTTTGTCTAGAGCCGCACCCGTGGCATATGTAGGTTTCCAGGCTAGGTGGTCTAACAGGAGCTGTAGCTGCCTGCCTTCGCCACAGCCACAGTAACGCGGGATCCGAGCCGCGTCTGCGACCTGCACCACAGCTCACAGCAACGCCGGATCCTTAACCCACTGAGCAAGGCCAGGGATCGAACCCGCCACCTCATTGTTCCTAGTCGGATTCATTAACCGCTGCGCAATGACGGGAACTCCCCACACTTTTTTTCTAGGTGCCAATTTCTCTAAGCCTCAGACTGTTTTCACACTTACCTTTTCGCCAATTAGTTCCACCTCCAACATAGGGCTCACTAAGTGGTGTTTCGCTAAGAACAAGAAGTTAAAAGATTTCTGAGACAGCAGCAGTTTTTTTGGTAGGAGGAAATGTGGAGGGGACAGAACAACTTAAAACCCTCCCCCACGATTTGGTTTGGTGGCCCCTGGGCAGACCCCTCCCATCTCCAGTCTGTCTCCATGTGCTGCTGTGTGTCACAGCACACAATGACAGCGGTGGGGGGTGGGGGTGGCAAAGGGCACCTCGAGTTGGCATCTGGGCATCAAGACAGGGCAGGGGCACGTGGCCCAATTTTTTTTTTGGTCTCTTTGTCTTTTTAGGGCCACACCTGTGGCATATAGAGGTTCCCAGGCCAGGGGTCACAATGGAGCTGTAGCCGCCAGCCAACACCACAGCCACAGCCACGCCAGATCCCAGCCATGTCTGAGACTTACGCCATAGCTCACGGCAACGCCAGATCCTTAACCCACTGAGCGAGGCCAGGGATCAAACCTGCGTCCTCATGGATACCAGTCTACCAGTCAGGTTCGTTAACCGCTGAGCCACGATGGGAACTCCCGCATGGCCCATTTGAAAGGGGCCTTCATAAAACCATTCTTTGTGGATCAATCTCCCTCTCTCCTCCCACCCCAAGTCTTTTTTTTTTTTTTTTTTTGTCTTTTTGCCTTTATGTAGAGCCACACCCGCGGCATATGGAGGTTCCCAGGCTAGGAGTCTAACAGGAGCTGTAGCTGCCGGCCTTCGCCACAGCCACAGCAACGCGGGATCTAAGCCACGTCTGCAACCTACACCACAGCTCACGGCAACGCCGGATCCTTAACCCACTGAGCAAGGCCAGGGATCGAACTCGCAACCTCATGGTTCTTAGTCGGATTCGTTAACCACTGAGCCACGAAGGGAATTTCCCCACCCCAAGTCTTAGTGTCAAAATGGAACTGGGGAGCCGCAGGAGAACCAGGGCGCCAGTATGCAGGGACCCCCTCCCGCCCTGACTGACTGAGGTGGAGATCCTCAGCGCAGTAGACGAAGAACTGCAAGCAGGCCGTGTTGACAGGGACAACCGCTGACTTGAAGACCCGAGTTTCAGTGTCAGCAGCCTCATAGGCCAGCTTTTGATCTACCTGGAGTGAACAGTGAGCAGAGAGGGTGGTCATGGCCAAGGCCACTCGGCTGGGCTTCCCCAACTTTCCACACGGCTGGGGTGGGGATGGACAACCCCGAGGTGACACCGTGGACAAATGGGAGCAAGTGAAGAGCCATGGCCCCTCAGGGTGGGGGCTCAGGGGACCCCACAGGAGCAGCCAGGGTAGAAAAGGTTCCTGGGGTGTTGGGGGGGTGGCCTCACCGGGGCCTGGTCTCCCACACCGAGGACACAGATGGTGACTTTCAGGTAGCCTCTCACACCACTGCTGGGTTCGTTTGGCTGGCAGAGGCCTAACCATTCCCTTAGCAGCGTGTGACCTGCAGAGGTAGAGGGCCCGTGGAAGACCAGACCCCCGTCTCCATCCTCCGTCCCTGAAACCAGTCTTTGTTTCTGTCGGAGACGGGTGTGGAAAAGGGCCTCCTAGATGCAGTTCCCAGCCAGGAGCAGAGGAAAATGGGGGTTCCTCCGAGCATAAAGCAAAGGCTGCCAGTTATTGCCTTTAGGAAACAGGGACCCATCTTTCACATCCCGGGAACCGACCGTTGCTACTGTCCTGGTGTGAGAGACGAGCATTTTTCCCAACCCCAAAGCCCAGCCTCAACCCGGTACGCATGTTATGGCCAAGTCTCCTTCAGCGCCTCAACACTCGTAGAAATAGAAATTCAGCGGCAGGGTGCAACAAAGAACTAGCATTTGACTGAAAGGGAGGCTTTGATTTTTGCAGAGAAAGATGTTATTACTAAACAAGATAAAACACCATGAAGTACAGTCAAATATTATCAAGTTCAGAAAGTAACTCACACCCTCTAATACTCTCCCTGCCAATCTGCTGAACGGGGATACGGGGATTTTGAGGTGATTTCATCACCTGACCTGGTTTTTCTCAGAAGACACTCCTGTTTCCAACAACTGTTACCTACCTGGAGAGCGGTAGATAAACCCGATATCTGTCTGAAAATATAAGAGCAGAGGAAGGACTAGTTAGGGCCTCCAGCCAAGATTCCTGATACCAGCTGACTTAATGACCACCTGCTTGAGGACTTTTCCTGCTGTAACTCCTTTGTTTTTTTTTTTTAAAGGCACCACATGCAGCATATAGAAGTTCCTGCGCCAGGGGTCCAATCGGAGCTGCAGCTGCCGGCCTACGCCACAGCCACAGCCACACCAGGTCAGAGCCGCATCTGTGACCAACACTACAGCTCATGGCAACACGGGATCTTTCACCCACTGAGAGAGGCCAGGGATCGAACCCGCATCCTCATGGATCCTAGTCAGGTTCTTAACCTGCTGAGCCACAAGGGGAACTCCCTGCCTCCTTTAATCTTTATAATAACCTGGAAGCTGGCCCATTATCCTGTCTGCTCTGCAGAGGAGGATACTAGAGAAGAGACTGGAGTCTTCCAAACAGTGAGGCCACCTGGCTTGAAAGGATCCTTCCTTGCCACCAAGGCTGCTGGCCAATGGGCGTGGTCCTTCTCCAGCCCTGGGTGGGGGAAGGGCATCTCCCATTCTGGGCAAGGGGATGGCGAAGGCGGGAATTGGCAGAGACCCTGGTGTCCCCTCTCCCCTGGGAGACGCTCTTCAACTGAGATCTGAGGGATGTGGTGTGGGACTGAAGGTGGGGTGGGACAAAGCACCCCAGAACATTCCGGCCACTCTTGTAACGGTCCATAGAGAGCAGTCTTCACATTTTGCCTGGAGGCCTGCTTTAAAGCTCAGCCAGCTGCTTGGAGTAGGTAGGCAAGGATTTCTCAGATACAACCACAAAAATGCAATCCATAAAAGAAAATTCTGATAAATTGGATTGCATCAAAATGTAAAACTTACCCTTTTTGTTTTGTTTATTTGTTTTGTTATTTTTGCTTTTTAGGGCCACACCCAAAGCATATGGAAGTTTCCAGGCTAAGGGCTGAATTGGAGTTACAGCTGCTGGCCTACATTTTGTGGCTCAGTGGTAATGAACCCGACTAGTATCCAGGAGGATATGGGTTCAACTCCTGGCCTGGCTCAGTGGGGTAAGGATCCCATGTGGCTGTGGCTGTGGTTGTGGTGTAGGTCGGTAGCTGCAGCTCTGATTCAACTCAGCCTGGGAACCTCCATATGCTGCAGGTGCAGCCCTAAAAAGAAATAATAATAATAAAGCAAAAAATAAAATGATGTGATGTCTGAGATTTGACTCAAAATGGTTTTGTGGGGGAGAGGAAGTGGGCCGGGTGTAGACAAAACACGATTTCATGATTGACAATATGCATTGGTGAAGGCGAGTGATGATACCAGGATTCATGATACCATGCTGTCCGCTTCAGTGCAGATTTGAGATTTTCCAAAAAAGTTAAGTATGTATATATATAATATATATGTATTATATATATATATATATATATATATATATATATATATATATATACTGTTTTTGTTTGTTTGTTTTTTTTGTTTTGTTTTGCTCTTTAGGGCCTCACCCATGGCATATGGAGGTTCCCAGGCTAGGGGTCTAATCGGAGCTGCAGTTACCGGGCTGCCCACAGCCATAGCAATACAGGCTCTGAGCTGTGTCTGTGACCTACAGCACAGCTCACGGCAGCACCAGATCCTTAACCCACTGAGCGAGGCCAGGGATTGAACCTGCAACCTCATGGTTCCTAGTTGGATTCCAATCCGTTGTACCACAATGGGAACTCCTATACATATTTTTTTTAAATTAAAAAAGCTCAGGTTTTTCTCTGACCTCTATAACTTACTCAACAATAATCATTGGTCATTGTCTGGAAATTGCATGGTATCCTCTCTCAAAAGTATGTTTTTGACCTCCTGCCATCTAACTTTTCTAGAATTTCTTCATTTCTAAGCCTGTGCTGCTGCTTTGAGGGTTGGGTGGGGGAGAGGGAGGTTATGACTGTTCGTCTGCCTATTATTAGCAGTGAGAAAGAAACTTTGATTTGTCCTAAATTTGTCATTCCCAAGGGTCGAGTCCTTTTCCTGGAGTTGCCAGATTTAGCAAATAAAAATACAGATGCCAGCTTAAATTAGAATTGTAGATAAACAGAGACTACTTTTTTTAGTATACATAGTTCCCCAGCAATATTTCATGAGAAGCCATGAAATATTTGCGACATACTTATCTTTAAAAAGTATCTTTTGGAGTTCCCACTGATTCTTGGTTAAGAATCTGACTGCAACTGTTGGGATTCAATCACCAGCCTGGTGAAGTGGTTTCAAGGATACAGCCTTGCCACATAGATTGCAGCTGCATCTTGTCCTTTTTTTTTCTTTTTTGTTCTTCTTTTTTTCTTCTAGGGCTGCACTTGCGGCATATGGAAATTCCCAGGCTAGGGGTCAAACTGGAGCTACAGTTGCTGGCCTACGCCACAGCCACAGCAACGCAGGATCCTAGCCGTGTCTGTAAACTACACCACAGCTCATGGCAACACAGGATCCTTAACCCAGTGAGCGAGGCCAGGGTTAAGAAGCCGTTTCCTCATCGATACTAGTCTGGTTTGTTAACCACTGAGCCACGACAGGAACTCCAAATGTTGCATACTTTAATCTTCACCATGACTCTGGGTTGAGTATATTATTATCCCCATTTTACAGATGAGGAAGGAGAGGCTCCGAATAATTCATCTAAATCATCCAGTTGGTGGGTGGATCCAAATATGGATCTTTCTGCATGAAAATCCAAGTCCTTTCCCCTAGACTCGGTCATGGAGCCCAGAATGGGTCTCTGTAAGGGTTTCATCAGACCTCCTCCTCCAGCCAGTGCTCACCTGGAATCTCCCGATCTCGGCATTGGCTCTCACCATTGTGGAATTTATCACCTGCAGGGGGTTCCCAGAAAGATCTCAGTTATTCACAACCCCAACCACCAGCCCATGGGAGGAACTGTAAGGCACATCTGGATTCTCTAGGATTTGCTCAGCACTTCCTAAGGGGTGACACCTCCATGGAGGTTTTCTCATTTAATTCTCAGAGGAGCCCTGTGAGGTTCAGGATTTTTAGCTCCATTTTACAGATGCGGGAATCGATCACAGAGGACAATTCACTCGGTCTCCACAAAGCAAACTGTCGAACTTTACTTTCTCCACTGACTGCACGCTGTCCTGGCCACTTCCCAAGAACATGTCAACTCTTCAAGGGGAAAGGAGAGGCCTTGCTCTCTTTGGCCCTGTGCTGGGTGCACAGGAGGCACTTGATAAACATGTTACCACTGTTCCCGGGCTCCCTCTGGTCTGAGAATGGAAGGCCCATGTGAAGGAATGTCGCATGTCAAGGGTCTGTTGGTGGCATGAGAATCTGGGCACATGAGAAGGGGATGCTTTGTTTGCCTTGCGACTGAGCTCAGGACTTAACAGTTGGCATTTCAAAACATTTGTTGGGGAGTTCCCATCGTGGCTCAGTGGTTAATGAATCTGACTAGGAACTATGAGGTTGCGAGTTCGATCCCTGGCCTTGCTCAGTGGGTTAAGGATCCGGCGTTGCCGTGAGCTGTGGTGTAGGTTGCAGACGTGGCTTAGATCCCGCGTTGCTGTGGCTGTGGCAAAGGCTGGCAGCTACAGCTGCTGTTAGACCCCTAGCCTGGGAACCTCCATATGCTTCGGGTGCGGCCCCAGATAAAGGCAAAAAGACACACACACAAAAAAAATTTGTTGGATGAATGAACGAATGGATGAACGAATGGGGCATCTGGGCTGCTGGGGTGAAGAAGGGGGCAGAAATGCCACCCTGGGGTCAGAAAGATCATGGGAAGCAACGTTGGCTCTAAGGGTGGGTCTGGGGGTGCTGAAGCACTTTCCGGAATTGAGGCAGGACACGAAAATGGATTCATCTTATCTGGCTCCTCACCTGGATTAAGATGGTCTCATCGAAGAATTTTGCTGGAACCTCATAAAAATTCTGGAAGAAGATCTGAAATAGAGAGAATGGGGGTGAGGGTATAAGCCCTTTCTTCCACCAGTTCCCCCAGGGACTCAGCAAGCCCGAAGCCTCAGAATGACAGGCTTCTGCTCAGTAGTTGGCCCATTTCAATGACCTTCAGCTCACTACCACACTCATGAGTCTCCCAGAGGTTGCCAGGTCCTGGAGGGTTTTTCGTCCAGAAAAGGCAGCGGGAGGGGGAGCGAAATTCTTGTCGTGGCGCAGCCAAAACGAATCCGACTAGGAACCATGAGGTTGCAGGTTCGATCCCTGGCCTCACTCAGTGGGTTAAGGATCCGGCGTTGCCATGAGCTGTGGTATAGTTCGCAGACACTGCTCGGATCTGGCATTGCTGTGGCTCTGGTGTAGGCCCCTAGCCTGGGAACCTCCATATGTAGCAGATGTGGCCCTAAAAAGGACAAAAAAAAAAAAAAGACACAAAAACGGCGGGGGGATGGGATCCTTGGATGACCTGGAGGAGCAGCACAAGGCCCAGCTAGCTGCCCTGGGGCGGAGATTTGAGCCTCTGCCTCCTTCTAGATCACACTGTCAGTCCACTGCACCCCCATTTCCTGCTGTCACCAGAACCTCCTTCTCCAGTCACAAACTGGCCCTGTCACTCTCCTGCTTGGGTCTCACCATGAAGCCCAAGTTCCATACGTGGTGGGGGGTGGGCTCCCAGTGCATTTTGCAGGCTCCCCGCCAGCTATGCGAGTATCTAGTTCCTCCAGCCGGTCCTGTTGCTTCTCCCTTCCAGGCCTCTGAGATCTCTTCCCTTCTGTATTATCTTTCCCCACCTGTCTCTCTTTCCCTGGTAGAGGGAAGCCTTGAGGCTTCGGGAACTTTCACTGAGTCCTCTCCACCCACTGCTCCTGCCCCCACTAGCTTTCTTCTTTTCTTTGTTGGTCTAGTTATCAATTAACTCAAAGTATTGATTGAGTTCCCAGTCCGTCAGACACAATGCTACGATGCGGGGCTCCGGCAGTGATAAGGTGTGCACTGGGCCTGCGTTCTGAGGCTGCAGGAATGGCCCTCCCAGGTCCCTGGTCACTTCAGGCTTGCCCCATCGTCCTGGTTTATGTTTTCACACGTTCCTTGGGGGGTGGAGCTCCCCCACACCCCGCCCCTGCACAGGCCACTGGCTCCGCAAATGCAAGGGTGTGAGGATCACTCGCTCATATTTTCCCAGTGCCAAGCCCTCTATTCCCAGTAAGCGTTTGTGGAACAAAAAATGAAAGCAGCCGAGTCAGGAAGCAAGCCTGCCAGCTGCCGGCAGGAAACGCCCAGCCCTGGACGGGCCGCTTGGCCCAAGCGCCCTGCCGGCGGTAACCGGCGCGCGCCGCCCACCTCATTGAAGAAAGGGTTGTTCCCCATCTTGATCCGCGTGTGGTGCTGATGGCCTCCGATGAGCATCTTCACCACCGGTTTGATGTTGTTGCCCAGGAGCTGCCGGGCTTCCAACACCTTTACCCGGACCTGCAGGGGGAGGTGGGGGAGACTGAAGCTGGGGGCCCGGGCCCCCTTCCGGACTTTCCTCTGTAAAAGAACAATATGTTCTAATAAGAAACATCTGTGGACACAGAGAGGCCCTATGGGCCCTGGGAAGGCTGTGGCTCCTTCTATTTCCTCATCTGAGAACTGTCCCCTCCACTTTGCCCCTCCTTTTTTTTTCTTTTCTTGTTTTTTGGTTTGTTTTTGTTCTTTTTACGGCACATCTGTGGCATATGGAGGTGCCCAGACTAGGAGCCCAATCAGAGCTGCAGCCGCCGGCCTACACCACAGCTGCAGCAACGTCAGATCTGAGCTGCTTCCGAGACCTACACTACAGCTTGAGGCAATGCCGGATCTTTAAACCACAGAGCGAGGCCAGGGAGCAAACCCGCATCCTCATGGACACTACGTCAGGTTCTTAACCTGATGAGCTGCAATGAGAACTCCCATTTTGCCCTTTTCATCTTATGTGAACTTAGTGTTTCTTGCGTGGTATGGATTTGTTACAGAATAAAGTCAAACTTTTCTCAGTCTGTTTTTTATATTTGCCTGTGGTCTTTTTAAGGAATCAAACATTTTAAAGTTCTCTGCAATTGAATGATCTGTGATTTGATCTCTGATTTGCGATTTTTTTCTTCTGGAAATTCTATTTGGGCTGTACCTTAGGCATATGGAAGTTCCCAGGCCCGGGGTCGAATTGGAGCTGCAGCTGCCGCCCTATGCCGCAGCCACAGCAATGTGGGATCTGAGCTGCATCTGTGACCTATACCAAAGCTTGCGGCAACACCAGATGCTTAACCCACTGAGCAAGGCCAGGGATTGAACCTGCATCCTTATAGAGACAACCTGAGTCCTTAACCCCTGAGCCACAATAGGAACTCCTCTTTAACTTTTATATACTTTACTGAGACTCAGCAAAGGGACTATGACACCTGAGCCTAGAATTATAAGGTGGGGCAGGGGGAAGAGCTGTGTAAGACCCAGGCTGGCTTGGGCCTGGGGAAGGGACGGGAGATGGCAGTGGCCAGCAGGTGCAGTCATGGGAGCTTGTTGTGGCTAGAATTAGTAAACAGTATGCAGCTCTCACTGCCTGGCCATGGGTCTGGCCACTCTCCAGGAGGCCTCCTGCATCTCCATCAAATTTGGGGACCCTTCAGGCATTGATATCCATGCAGATGACCCACCATCAGAGACAAGAGTGGCCAAAGCAGGCAAACAGCCCCCATGTCAGACTTTGCCCTAAGCACTAGCACAGAGGAAGGGCAGTGACACGGGCACGTTGACCTCCTGTCCTGTGGCAAACTGACCTTGTGAAGAGGGACTGGGCCCATGGGAAAGGGAAAGGACTCCAAAGGAGGCGACAGCATGTGCAAAATCTGGTGGGAGAAGGTCTTGAGAGTGGGGACAGTAAGGTGTCCAGGATGTTACAGCTGCGTGGGGAGAGATGGAGGCAGTGGACAGAGTAGCTTGGAGGTAAGGCCTGGGTTATCATGGGCCTGGGAAACCATTAGAAGGAGTCTGGGTTTTGTCCTGAGAACACTGAGTGTCTTCAACTTTAAGAACATTTTCAGGAGTTCCCACTGTGGCTCAGCGGTAACAAACCCAACTAGTACCGATGAGGATGCAGGTTCAACCTCTGGCCTTGCTCAGTGGGTTAAGGATCCAGCGTTGCTGTGAGACCTGTGGTGCAGGTCGCAGATGCAGCTCAGATCTGATACTGCTATGGCTGTGGTATAGGCCAGCAGCTGTAGCTCCACTTAAACCACTAGCCTGGGAGTTTCCTTCGTGGCTCAGTGGTTAACGAATCCGACTAAGAACCATGAGGTTGTGGGTTCGATCCCTGGCCTTGCTCAGTGGGTTAAGGATCCGGCGTTGCCGTGAGCTGTGGTGTAGGTTGCAGACGCGGCTCGGATCCCGCGTTGCTGTGGCTGTGGCGAAGGCCAGCAGCTACAGCTCCTGTTAGATCCCTAGCCTGGGAACCTCCACATGCCTTGGGTGCGGCTCTACATAAAGGCAAAAAGACAAAAAAAAAAAAACAAAACCCTAGCCTGGGAACCTCCTTACACCGAGGTGTGGCCATAAAAAGCAAAAAAAAAAAAAAAAGAGGACATTTTTAGATATATGATAAAAATGACATCCTTTTTTGGAGGTGCCTCACGGGCAATATTCAGAAATTCCTGGGCCAGGGATGGAACCTGCGCCACAGCAGTGACAATGCAGGATCCTTAACATGAACTCCAAGTGTGATAACCTTGAAAGGCCACCTTGGAGTTCCCTGGTGGCCTAGTGGTTAAGGACTTGGCATTGTCACTGCTATGGTTTGGGTTTGTTCCTGGCTCAGGAACTTCGCATGCTGCCAGTGTGGCCAGAAAAAAAGACCACGTTAATTGAAAAATGGGCGGGAGGAGGAGGGGGAGGGCTGGAGGCTGAAGTTTGGGAGGAGCCTATCAAGGTGGTCCAGGGAAGCGGTGATGGCGGGACAGGGACGGAAGAGGCGATGGAAGTGTGAATGCGGTCAGGGGATGTTAGGAGCTAGGACTTGGCTGTGGACTGGATGCAGGGGGTGGGTGAGGAAGAGGGGCAGCCAAGGATGACTCCCAGTCTCCCTGGCAAGCCGCAGGCTGGGGACAGGGACAACCCTGGCAGAAATGTTCGGGAATTTCCTTCATGGCTCAGTGGAAACGAATACGACAAGGAACCATGAGGTTGTGGGTTTGATTCCTGGCATCGCTCAGTGGGTTAAGGATCTGGCATTGCCGTGAGCTGTGGTGTAGGTTGCAGATGTGGATCGGATCTGGAGTTGCTGTGGCTCTGGCGTAGACTCCGATTAGACCCCTAGCCTGGGAATCTCCATATGCCATAGGTGTGGCCCTAAAAGGACAAAAAAAGAAAGAAAGAAAGAAATGTTCAGACACAGGCTTGAGATCAGAGGGCAGGTGGTAAGCCATAGTGTGGGGGTTCCAGAATTCATAGTGGAACCTGGGACCTTCCCCTGGACCCCCCTCCAGCTTCCTCAACCTCTCCACACAGCTAAGATCACCTTGCCTGTGGCTGGCCCTGTGTTGCCCACCCTCCTAAGGACTCTGAGGGGCTAGGTCCAGGCCTCTGTTCTGCCTCCCTGGCGTCGCCAGGGCCTGCTGTGCACAGCCCACAGCACCTCCTGTCGCCTCCCTGTCGCCTTGCATCAGCGTCAGCCAAATGCAGAAGTTCTCCAGAATGGCCCCTGGAGGAGCAAGGGATGTGGTTATCTGAGGACCTGTGGCCCAGTCTGAGGCTCTGACCTTCTACCATGACCTTGTGGAGAGGCAGGGATGGCCTGGGAACACGGTCAGGGTGTTGGGAAGTCACATTGGTTTGCACCCTGGACGGCCTCACCTGAAAGTGTTGAGGTTTTGGGGACAGAGTCTTGTGCACGGCGGGACTGGGGAACATCAGTTTCTGCCTGGCCAACTCCTGTGCAGTTATGGCCAGGAGGCCTTCATCGCCTGAGGAAAACACAGTCCAGGGAGGGCCCTCAGAGCCTGGAGCTCAGGACTTGGAGACATTTCATCCTTCTATCCCCAGTGACCAGCTCCTGACTAAAATCATGGCCAAGGAGTTCCTGCTGTGGCTCAGCTGGTTAAGAACCCAACTAGTAACCATGAAGATGTGGGTTCAATTCCTGGCCTTGCTCAGTGGGTTAAGGATCCAGCATTGCTGTGAGCTGCAGTGTAGGTTGCAGATGTGGCCTGGATCCCACATTGCTGTGGCTGTGGTGTAAGCTGGCAGCTGCAGCTCTGATTTGACGCCTAGCCTGGGAAATTCCGCATGCTGCAGGTGTGGCCATAAAAACAAACAAACAAACAAATAAATAAATAAATAGAATCATGGCCAGGAGGCCCTGATCAGGGCACACGTCCCCCAGCACACTTCCATGGGTTCCCACCCACCTTCAGTAGCCCTGGGCCTCAGACTTTACATACGTGGGCTTGGAAATGGCCATCTTTGCCTCCCTCTGCAGCCCATTGGAGGCGGAACCTTATGTCTAGAGATGACAAGTGGACATACTGAGAGGACATGTGACCTCGACCAGGTGCCTGAGATCTGGCCTGTTGACCCTAACCTGGTCACATCCTTCTGCAGGCCTCAAGGGATGGGTGTCCAAGGTCCTTACGAGCCTATCCAGCTAAGCGTGGGGAAGGGCAGGCCCAAGCCCCATGGAAGCACATACCTATCTTCTCTATATCCTTGTAGGTCATCTGGGCCACCTGCAGGGTGACAGTGCACTGCAAAGCAAAGGCAGGGGGGCTGTAAGGTCCTGCAATCCTTGGTCAAATCACACTGGAGCCTGGCCCAGCCGGGGCCATGCCTAGTTCTGGTGGAGCAATGCAGTCTGGGATGGAGGGCAGTTTTCAATTAGTGGGGAGAGAAAAATGGGTTACAGTAGATGGTTTTTTTTTTTTTTTTTTCAGGGCTGCACCTGTGGCATATGGAAGTTCCCAGGCTAGGGGTCAAATTGGAGCTGTAGCTGCTGGCCTACACCACAGCCATAGCGACACTGGCTCTGAGCTGCATCTGTGACCTGAGCTGCAGCTTGCAGCAACGCCTGAACCTTAACCCACAGAGAGAGGCCAGGGATTGAACCAGCATCCTTGTGGATACTAGTCTGGTCCTTAACCTGCTGAGCCACCACAGGAACTCCCAGTAGACCGGGTTTGAAGAATAGAGGAGGCACATGGCAGTGGTGGTGACAGAAAAGGATGCAGCAGAATGGGGAAGAGAGAGAGGGGTTACTTGGGAGCAGTCTAGAACCACCAATGCTAAAGTCCTAGCCCAGCATCTCACAGCCTCATGTGTGGACTTCAGCAAACACCTCTTAAATGACCTCCTGTCTCTCACTGCCTGTCCATCCTCCATACCATTGTCAGAATCGACCCCTAAATACTCCCTAAGTGCCCTAAACTATCAGAGTAAAGTCACAACTCATCAGCCGAGGCCCTTCCCCTCTGGCCCCAGGCCACTCGGCCAGTCTCAGCTCTCCCCCACCTGCACGCCCCTTCCTCCCAGCCCCTGGGTTCCAGCAGAGAGGGCTGCCTCTTTCTCCTTCCAGCCTTCACAGGTACACCTCATACCCCTCCCTGGGTCTGTCTCCCTTTCCCGTCCACTGGGCAACCCACACCCCTCCTGAAAAACCACATATTAAAATGGAATCCTGGGAGTTCCCATCATTGCGCAGCGGTTAATGAATCCTACTAGGAACCATGAGGTGGCAGGTTCGATCTCTGGCCTTTCTCAGTGGGTTAAGGATCCGGCGTTGCTGTGAGCTGTGGTGTAGGTTGCAGACGCGGCTTGGATCTGGCGTTGCTGTAGCTATGGCATAGGCCGGCAGCTGAGGCTCCGATTCTACCTCTAGCCTGGGAAACTCCATATGCTGCGGGTGTGGCCCTAAAGAGAAAAAAAAAAAAACCCAAAGAAACAAATGGAATCCTGGTCCACAGTCTGCAGCAATCAGCCCAGGAAACCAACCTGTTATTTACAGTAACCAGCCCAGGAAGTCAGCCTGCTGTGAGCCAGACTTCGAGGAAGTCAGAGCTTTAGCAAAAATTGGACTCAAACAGCCAGGATTTGATGAATAACGAATAGCTCCCCTAATTTTTGTCCCCCCTTCTAGCTTAGGATCAATGGAAGGAAGTCAAGCACCTAGGATGCCCTGCTTTTGATTGGTCCCCTTACAGCTTTCCTGCAGCAACAGCCTCCAATCGGGGCATCTCTGAAGCCTTCCCTTTTTTTCAGCCATAAAGCTTTGCCCCTCCTCTGCCTGCCTTTGAGTCTCTCTCAAAACCAAATGATGGTGGCTGACTCCCTTGCTAAATAGCAAGGTCAAAATAAACCACATTTGGGAGTTCCCGTCGTGGCTCAGTGGTTAACGAATCCGACTAGGAACCATGAGGTTGAGGGTTCGATCCCTGGCCTTGCTCAGCGGGTTATGGGTCCGGCGTTGCCGTGAGCTGTGGTGTAGGTTGCAGACACGGCTCGGATCCCGTGTTGCTGTGGCTGTGGCGAAGGCCGGCAGCTACAGCTTCTGTTAGACCCCTAGCCTGGGAACCTCCTTATGCCGTGGGTGCAGCCCAAATAAGGCCAAAACAAAACAAAAAAACACATTTGCTTGTTCTCATCTGGTTGGTCTTCATGTGTTTCCACACATCTTAATCACCTCCAGGTGGAATCATTCACTCCCTCCAGACCTCTGCGAAATAGCTTCACGTATCCTGGGACACGTGTGCCGGAGCACTTGCCACCATGAGTGGCACCTACTCCAGCCGATGGGGGCTTCATTCAGTTTTGTATCCCAGTTACTGACCTAGCACAGTTACCGACACTGGAGAATCAACTGGACACTCAAGCCAAATGAGTGCATGAAGAGTGGAGGCATGGCTGGGTGGGTGGGTGGCTGGCTGGATGGTTGAGTTGGGGAGATGACGGTAGTTTGATGGGGCCCCCAGGGGCAGAAAGTGCTCTCTGGGTTGGGGGACACCGGACCCCTGCTGGAGCAGAGTGGCTTAGATTCACCGGCTGCCTGTGCTTCTTCATCCACCCTTCCAGGGGCCCAACTCACGTCTGTGGGTTTCATAGAGTGGTTGAGCAGGGTCAGGTCCTTCACGAAAAGGACCTCACTTGGTTTCTTCACCAAGCGCTTGAGAAGTACTGTGGCCAGGCCAATGAACCTGGGGAGACAAGGAGCAGGTGTGAGATCCTGTGCCAGGGGAAAGGGTGTCCTTCTCTGGCCCAGGCGTGACTTTATCCAGAGGTGTCTCCTCCAGGCTGTGCTGTCCACAGAGACTCAAGGAAGGATGGATGCAGTGATTGGGAACATCCACCAGAGGGCGCAGGGCTCTCAACCCTCTGGGAATTGGCTTTAGGGTTTCCCGTGTGGTGGTGACCCCAGTCCCTGGCTCTGCCCTGCCCAACCCCTTCCAGAACCTCTGCTCCCATAATCCTCTGGAATGGGAACTGTGCTAAGTGACAGCTGATTGGACCAGAGGTGGGCACCTGACCAAAGCTGGGTCAATCAGATTCTCTGTCCTACCAATTTTTGACGTGGGATGCCTTAGCCTCATTCTTCATGGGGTGCTAGAACGGGGCTGTGATGAGAAGCCAGGGTTGGGTAGAAAGAAACAGAGATTTGAGATCTGATGCCTTCAGAAGAGGCAGAACTGCTCCTGGGTTTCCACTTTCCTAGTTCTAGCTGATCTATTGATCTGTACTCCTAGGCTTGATGCTCTTGCACAAATCCTTTTTTTTTTTTTTTTTGCATTAGCTGTCTGGAGTGGTTCTGGTCTTTGCATCAGAGTGAGTTATGGCTTAGAGACAGGAGATGCAACATCTGCTCTAGCTTTGGTCAGAGAATCAGGCTCCTCTTGCCTTTCTCTCTGCCTCACCTTTCCTTCTTTTTTGAGCCCATGTCCCGAAGGGTGACTTGCAGGAAAGAGTCATTTTGCAGGGGGCGGTTCCCGAGGTGCCAGATGAGTGTCTGTGGGAGGCACAGAGAGGTCAGCATTCTCCCTCGTACCCTCCCCTTCCCATCCTTCTAAGAAATGAGAAGAGAGACAGGAACTGGGCTGGCACCATCTTTCTCTCCAATGGAGGAGCCTCCCTCAAGTCTAATTTCCTAAAAGGACGGCCTGTACTCCTTTCACCGAGGTGCTGGGCGTCCAACCTGGGCTCCCACAGCTTCACTGAAGTGTTGTGAGCTTGTTGGCAGTTAAGGGGCTTGGGGACTGGCTGGGTGGACGTGATGGATGGGAGACGAGTGGGGATCCTGCACAGGGAGCCCTGTCTCTGCTTCAGGTTTCTGGGGCCATCAGGATGGTTATGCCAAACAAGGAGGGTGTATCCCCAAAGTGGGAGAGAAGGGACAAGAGCTATGGGCAGATGTGGTGGCTGCTGCAGGCCAGAGACTTGCACAGCCTTGTCAGCTCAGAGCCCACTCACAGACCAAGTTGCCTCAGCCTTGGGAAAGACGGCGAGGCTTCCTGTCCCTTCCCTAGACTTCTGAGCAGGGTCTGGACCCAACCTTAGCATGGGGCTTGTCATTGCCCGTTCTGGGCTTGCCTTGATACATTTTACCTCGTTCCACACGGGGTTATTGCCTTCCACCTCACAAGTGGTCCTCTTGACATCTGCAGAAACACCGAGGGGCTGGCATTGGTGGTAGGAAATATTTCAAAGTATGGGTGCTTGTGAGTAGAGAGAGGTAGGGCTCTGTAAGGGGACATCAAGTCTATACCGGAGGATGTGAAACAGCACTGATGCATTCTTACTCGGGGGGTTTCCAGATTTCTCAGTCTCTCTGAGTGGTGGTCAGCAGGCAGAGTTTCACAGGCCAAGGAAAAAGATTAAGGAATTTCGTTCTTTACTCGTTTCTTATGGAAACCACTGTGTCTTGCTTTTCTTTTGGCTCCAATTTTCTCACTCCGCACACTTCCTAGAAAATCACCTGTGTCCACCACTCCCTACTCTCCACCAACAGACTTCTCACCTTTCTTTACCTTTTTTCCTTTTTGCTTCCAGCTCTTTGTCTCATAGATATACTCCATCTTTTTCACTTTCTCTCATAAATCCTTTAAACCACCCCTGCCAAATTTCTTGGACTTTTTTCCTTATCCTTAAAATGGAGACAAAAAACCTGCCTCATTTGCCTCATGGAATTGTTGTGAGGAGCAAAAATCAGTACATTCATGAAAAGGCTTTGTTGATTATAAAAATAGTTTAGACAACTGGGCAGTTATTATTAGAAATTCTACAAAGACCTGTACATATATTATCTTTGTTAAGTCCTCACATTGATCCTAGGAAGCAGGTACTTTTTTTTTTTTTTTTATCTCAGTTGGTGGCACAGCCCTAGTTCATAGAAGAAACTCAAGGAATATTCATCTTCTTTTTTTTTTTTTTTTTCGTGTGGCCATTTGCTGGAAAAAATGGGAGGCAGAGACATCATCTTAAGAGAAATAATAGCAATAAGGATGATAACTTTTGAAGGAACGGGACAGTGTCTACCTCGCCTTTCTGTCACTCAGGGCATCTTTTACATAGCAGGGCACCGATAAATCAATCTAGTTTTTCACTGATTATCATGTTGCCTCTTGTGGTTCCTGGCTCTCACCTCGGAAGTACACGAACATGCTGGGTCTGGGTGGGGGGCTCAGGGGCGGGCTAATCTTGGCCGACTCCACGACAAGTCGCAGCATCTCCCCCACCTACTTCCCGCCGTCCTTCTCTAGCGAAGCTTCCTTCTTGGAGTACCTTGCTCCAAGGCTTTCTCCCAGGGCTCATGGGGTGAGTAAGACCGCAAGTCTGTTGCTTAGCAACAGAGGCAATGTCACAGAGGTGTGTGGTTCTTGATTCTGGAAGGGAATGAAGGGAATGGGAGGAGAAAGAAGTCAAAAGGTGTGAAGCCAGTGGCTTGAGGTGCCCAGGGCTGTAGAAACAAACGATTTGGCCAAATTTCGTTTCTTCTTTCTGTTCTCTTTTCTCTCTTGTTCTTTCTGTCCTTCTGGTTTCAAGATCAAGTATAAGGGTAATATTTTCTCTATATACAAACATGTTATCTAGAGTGATAAAAAGTCACATAATCTATTTTACCTTTTTTTTTTTCTTTTGACCTCAGTCGAGGCATGTGGAAGTTCCTGGGACAGGGATCGAATCTCTGCCACAGCAGTGACCCAAGCTACTGCAGTGACAACACCAGATCCTTAACTTGCTGTGCCACAAGGGAGCTCTTCTTCTTTTTAAACGTTTGAATGCTCTTTTCTGCCTCAGAGCCTTTGTCTTTTCTGTTCCTACTCCCGGAGAGCTTCGCACCCAATGTCTACCAAGCTACCTCATTCTCTTCCTTTGGTTTCAGGTTCAAGGTCACCTTGACATCCACCCCATTGCCCAAGCCAAGGCAGGCTCACTGTTCTACATGCTTTCATTACCGCCCACTTCTAATAGGCATGGTGGGGAGTGGAGCTGTGAGGGGATTAAATGCTTAGGTTCTGGAGCCAGACTGCCTGGTACCTGTTCTGCCTCTGATACTTGCTAGCTGATACATACTAGCTCCCTGGGCAAAACACTTTGCCTCCCTGTATATGATTTTAATGGAACCTAGCATATAAGTCATTGAGAGGATTAAATGAAGTAGGTCATTTATATCACTTAGAACTTGACCGGCATTCTTTAAATGCTAGCCCTGACAATAATCACAATTACAAATTAATTATTTTTATAGTTTAAAAAGAAATACGCCTTTTCAGTGTTGTATCCTTAGCACCTGGCACAGTACTTAGCACATAGTAGAAATTTAAGAAATATTTGCAAATGAATGAAGGCCAAACGTGTCTTACAGGATATCAGAGGAAGGAAAAGCCTTATAGAGAAGAGGTAGCCAACCCTAATCAATGGGTAGCAACAGCCTGGAGTCTTGAATGGAGAAGATTGTTCCGAAGTTGCATCTGGGTTCAGAATTAATCATGCCTGATTGTGGGCACAGAAATAAAAATTGCAAATCACGCACTAAGGATTTGACATCCTGCTATAGAGAACACTCATCGTTGTGTTGGAAACAGCGTAGAATTGTGAAATGACCACAGTTTGCCTCCTTTCTCTCCACTGCTTCCTCACCATCCCCCACTTTCCTCTAGGCACCCAGGTTTGCAGGTGGCATTGCTGAGGCCCTCTAGAGCACTGTGTCTCTTTCTTTGGGCTGGTCTCTGCACCCTAGTTTTCTTCAGCATTGCAAGCTGGTTGTCTCACTTCACTCCTGCCCTGATGGGGCAACCAAAATGAACCAATCCACTAAGCACTCTAAATGATTGGATTTGCCCCCCACTGTGTTTTCCATGTAGGGATATTTGCATTTAACCCCCCACTGCACACAATTGTGTAGATGGTGTGGGTGATGAATCAAATGCCACAGGGGCCAAGGAGGCCTGGAGAAGCTGGCCAGAGTGAGGGTATATACAGACCCCATACCTGCCACACAGGAGAGTGGGTCCAGTGCTGCCACAGCCTCCAATTTGTCAAGAGATTTGGACATCTGGATTTTTGCATGAAATCTCCCAAATTTAAACGTTTACAGTAAATACATACATACATACATACATACATACATACATATTTGCAATGAAATAAAATCTCAAAAAAGTAACATGTAAGCCAAAGTAAATGGTGTTGGACTGTATTTGTTGCATTTACTCTCTGTCTGTGGGCTTTTAGCAACCTTTCCAATCTCTCTGCAGTGGCCTGGTCCTTTCAGCCCAAACTTAGGTGACTTCATCTTCATGATACCCCTCGTATTCCTACTCTGGAAATATTTCTTTTTCTAGAATTCCATGTTCTTATCATTCTCTCAGCCACCGAGTGAGTAAGTATTGCACTTTTAGAGATGAAGAGGGTACACTGAGATCTCATTGGGGTCATAAAAGCAGGGAGTTAGGTGCAGTAGCTGAGACTCCAAACCCCCAGATCTAAGCAGCACTTCCTGGGGCAGTCTGGATGCATCTCTGCAAGGACCAGCAGCACTCTGCAAAGCCCTGGATAAATTTTTCTTTTATTTTTTGTTTAATAGGTTTTATTTATTAATTTATCTTAGAGCAGTTTAAGGCACACAGCAACTTTTTTATTTTCACATTTATTTTTATTGTAGTTGTTGCCTAAATCTTTTTTTTTTTGGCGCACGGATGACATATAGAAGTTCCCCTGGCCAGGGTTGGAACACATACCACAGTAGCAACTGGATCAGCTGCAGTGACAACGTCAGACCGTTAACCCGCGCACCGCAAGGGAATTCCTTTTTCTTTTACATTGAAGTATAATTGCTTTACAAAACTGTGCTAGTTTCAGGCGCACAGTATAAGGAATAAATTCCTAACGAACACACTCAGGAGGGGTACTGATCTGGCGGAGTAGGAAGTCGTTGCGCGCCTTGCTAGCCCTGGCTAGGCACGTGGCAAAGCAACCATGGAGGGGCATTGAGAACGGACGCTGCAGGAGCCAGTCTCCTCCCTCGCCCTCACTTTTCCTGCAGAAGATGCAGGAGGCCCGTATTCCGAACTCGCGCAGTCAGCGGCGGAGACCCGCGAGCGTTCCCGGCACTCCTCTTCCCGCGCAGCTGCATCCTCTCCCGGTTTTGCAGCTCACCGCCCCTCCCTTCCCGGGCTGTTATCCTCTTCCGCGTTTCGCTTGCTGCCCAGAGCTCCGGGGCGTGGAGGCGGTAACGCGCACGCGCGCTGGGATCCGGCCCGGGCCGAGCGCGCGGCTCGACGACTGCGGGTGAGGGAAGGCTCGGCCCCCGGCAGGGGGTGGCGGGCCCGGGCGGTGGCGGCCCGGGGCGGGCGGGCGTCTCGGCGCGGACCTCCGGGCTCCTCGGGCATGCGGGGACCGGGAGCTGGAGGCCGGGGCCCGGGCGGCCTGGGTCAGACGGCCGTGTGGGGCCGGGGGCGAACTTGGGCTGCCGTGACGCGGGAGCTGAGCTGGGCCCGGGCGGGCGGGAGGCGGGTGCCAGGCGGCTCCTCCTCGTCGCGAACTCTTGGTGACCTTGACCAAGTCACTCCATCTCCCTGAACCGGCGCCTTCGTCTGTAAAGTGTGAATTACAAGCTCTGCTTGCCAGCTGGGGCAGTTTGGAGGCTCAGGTACCACCTAGGGGTACCTGGGGTAGCGGGCCGTTCCCCGGGGACCACCCTGTCCTCGGTGAGATAGAGGGCCCTTCCCGGCTTAGGCTTTTGTTACAGGCTTTGAGAAGGAGCTCTCGTCTGTGTACCCTGTGTACCGTAAAACTCTAGAGCGTTATGAAGTAGTTGCAAAACTTCTGCTTAACGTAAGCAGCGGACCTCAAGGGCTTCCTTGGAGCCCGCGTTGCCCAGCTGTTACCGGGACGCTCATTCTCTGACCGGAGGCGGCCCAGTGAAGCTTCCGGGAATAGTGTGAAGCCGCAGAGACCCTTAACTTTGGAAGAATCAATATTTTGGATTCCTCTTGTTGGCCCAAACCTATGCCAGCCACGTGGGAAATCTGTGATGCTGCCAAGCGAGTTTAGTTTTAATATCTGTCCATGTGAGGCCTTGGTGAACAGTGGAGCCCCTCAGCTTCCCAGTGAACCGGATTTTGTAGAGATTGATGAGGGAGGTGGTTCCATAGCTTTTTTAGGGACTCTCAGGAACCCCCCCTATGCGGGCAAGGGTCTGTGGCGTAATGGATCCTTAGTTACGCATGATAGAAGGTCGAAAAAGAAGCACTTTAGATGTTTAGGCTGCAAGAGATCCAGAGCACCTGAGCTGACTTAAAACTGAAACTTTTCACTGCAGGTGATTAGCATGCAGATCGTCATTCTCTGATCTGCTGCCCCTCTTCTGACATGGCCCACCGCGGTGGGGAGAGGGACTTCCAGACCTCAGCACGGCGCATGGGCACCTCGCTCCTCTTCCAGCTTTCAGTGCACGAGCGGGAGCTGGACCTAGTGTTTCTGGACCATAGCTATGCCAAGCCCTGGAGTGCTCACCCAGATGCCAGTAGTGCCCGCCCCACCCGCATGCTCTTTGTTACTCCCCGGAGGCAGCACGAGAGTACCATGTGAGTTTGGGCTTCTTTCCTAAGGGTTGCCCGTTGCCCTAATTGGGTAGGGAACAGATGGCGGGGATTAGGATTTTATCGTGGGAGATTGTCTGAGGGGCTTGGATGTTAAATTCGGGCATCGCTGTTAAGCAACATGCAGATATGAGGCCTGTATGTGGAATCTGCATTCAAGACATCTAACAAGTTAGGAAAGCAAGATGTTCAAAGGAAGGCAAACAGCCTATTGCACCTCCATAATAGGACTTGTGTGGAAAGTAGTTTTTTGGTAGTTCAGTTTGCTTTTACTGGCTTCACCTGGGTTTAGGAGCATATATATGCCCAAGAGCTTGCTTTCTCTTACCTTGTTACAGAACTGTCACCACCTGTTGATTTTTTTTCTTTTTTTCTTTTTAGGGTTGCAACCGTGGCATCTGGGAAGTTCCCAGGCTAGGGGTCAATTCAGCTGCCAGCCTGCACCACAGCAACAGCAACGCTGGATCTTTAACCCACTGAGTTGGGTCAGGGATCAAACCAGAGTCCTCATGGGTACTAGTTGGGTTCCTTACCACTGAGTCACAACAGGAACTCCAACCATGGGTTGATCGTAACCTACTTAGGCTTGGTTATTTTTTCAGCTTGATTACCTTATAGGGTAAGGAATTTTTTCCTAAATTTACCATGTGATTTATGATACTGTGGCATGTAGAAATTCCCAGGCCAGGGATTGAACCTGTACCATAGTAGTGACCCAAGCCGCTGCAGTGACAACACCAGAGCTTTAACCCATTGCGCCACAGGGGAATTCCTGTTTAGCAGTTCTTTGGAGCTTTAAGGTGTTCTATTTACTTGCGTTTCAAGATTTATTGATATATTCTATACCGATGATCAAATCATGTCCTTAATAATTTTATAAACTTTTTTGAAGAGATTGTTTTGTTTGTTTGTTTTAATCTGACCTGATGTTTAATTTTCCCTCTTGCACAGGTTTTTGATTGCTGGGAAATAGAGATCTTGTGTTTTCCTTCTTTAGATCCCCCAGTGAGCCTTAATGAGCTAGAAATATCATGACGTGTATTTTAAATGCATGTATAATAGTGGTTTTTATTTCATTTCCCAGTGAGGGCAGTGTTTTGTTGCCTTTTTTTGGATGTATAGGCCATGGGATCTGTGACTTCGGGGAATGATCCAAGTATAATCCTAATGCCTCTGGTTTAGGGCCTAACTGAAGAGCTCCTTTTTGAGGTCTTTCTCGTAGTTATGTAGTAGGTTCTTAAAAACATTGAAATTTCTATGTTCATATCTCAGGATGTTTTCTTAACGTGAGATTCTGTGGACCTGGTCATTTCAGTATCCAGAAAATTATTTCCCCTTATGTAGGCCCTGAAAGGGGGAATTTGGCATGTTCCAGGAACTCTTTTTAGACCACTGGGTTTGGAATGTGGTTGCAGTGGGCGTGTAAGTGGGAGCTAGGGGAAAAGTTGGCAGAGGCTACCTCATGTAGGAATTTGATTCTAAGACTGGTAATAAACAATTTTGAAGGATTTTAAGCTAGAGATTGGATTTATATTTGAAAAAGTTCACTACATTTTTATTGAATAAATTACAGTGCAAGAGTGGAATCGAGAAGACCTGCTGGGAGACCATTGTGATAGTTGTGGTAATCAGGGCCAGAGAGCATGATACGCCTGATGGGGCAGGAATAGTACAGGTGGAGAAAAATGGATGGTCTTGAGGTGTAGAACATGATCTATGATGACTTGGAAAGTGTGACCAGGGTTAAGGGGAAAGGTGAAATCAGGACTTTTATATCTCTGGCTTGAGCAGCTGGGTGGTGCCGTGAGCTGGGGAAGGTTGGGGGAGTGTAGGTTTGGATGGTGAAATCAAGAGTTCTCATTTAGGCATGCAGGTCTAAGTACCTGACCCAGTGTCTGATCCACAGAAGATAACCAGCTCTTTGACTCACCACCAAATCTAGCTGCACATGATTTCACTTCCTCTCATCATGCTATAATTATTCCAGCCTTTGGGGATGGATACGGTAACATCATCGAGGTCAAAAAGTTAAGAGAGATGTTTGATAGGCAGCCAATAGCCCAGTTTGATTGGCATTACGTTTTGGGTGACAGAGTTGGTCCAGTGAAGGACTCTCGTGGCACTAGGATTTCATAATTTTTTTTTTTTAATTGAAGTCTAGTTAATTTACAATGTTGTTAGTTTTAGATGTACAGCAAAGTGATTGAGTATATATATGTATATACACACACACATATATGTAAAATGTTCTTTTTCAGATTCTTTTCCATTATGTCATTAATATTTTAAAATACAAAATATCCTTCAGACATCCATTTCAGTTTGTTTCTGTCTGGGCTCCTTACACAATGAGTAAGCGAAGGTGTCTGCATTCCAGGTGATCTATCTTAGGCAGCCACAGGCTTTTACAGCTTATAATTAACTACCAGTTGACTTGCTAAGGAAAGGGAAAGTTTGTGTGAGTAAAACTCTAGACCAACACTGTCTAGGAGAGCTCTCTGCAGTGGTAGAAATGTTCTGTATGTGTTCTGTCCAGTCTGGTAGCCTTAGGCAAATATGGCTATTGAGTGCTTGAAATGTGGCTAATGTGACTGAGGAAATGAATTTTAAATTCAGTTTAATTTTAGTTAATTTAAATAGTTGCATGAGGCTCATAGCTATTGTGTGGGGAAGCATATCTAGGTGGTCACCTCTTTGCTTGTGGAATATATTTGTCTTTTTAAAAAAATAGCTGTTTGTCTTTTTTTTACTCTTAAGATTTATATTTATTGAAACAATAGGAAAAATTACAGAAACTTATCTTTATTAACATATTTTTTCTTTTTCTTTTATTACTTAATGAATTTTATTACATTTTATAGCTGTACAAAAATCATCACAACCAGGTTTTATGGCATTTCCATCCCAAACCAGCAGTGCATCCCCCACGCCCCCAACTTGTCTCAAATTTTCCAAAGTCTGTGAGTCAGTCTCTGTTCTGCAAAGGGGTTCATTGTGTCCTTTTTTTAGATTCCACATGTAAGTGGTAGCATTTGATGTTGGTGTCTCATTGTCTGACTGACTTCACTTCTAGAAAAAAATAAAAATAAAAAGTGGCTGTTTGTCATTTTTTGCTTAGGCACGTTTTAAAACAACTTTGTATTCCCCCAGCAAATGCCAGTAGGTCAGAGGGCAGAGACTTAGGCAAGTGTGGGAAAAATGACTTTGGGTCATAGTTTTCTTGTAAATATAGTGTACTTAGGCATACTTTAAAGCTGGTTGTATTAAAAAGATATTTTAGGCCACCAGATGATCATTAAATACCTGCATTTTGTGAGGTACATGTGGTTGGTCCTATTTCCTCTCTTGTTTATAGTGAATCGGATGTCCCAATAGACGTGGAGACAGTCACATCAACACCTGTGCCACTCTATGACAATCAGAAAGCACGCAGTGTGATGAATGAGTGCGAGCGGCACGTCATCTTCGCTAGGACTGATGCAGATGCCCCTCCCCCACCGGAAGACTGGGAGGAGCATGTCAACAGGTAGGCTGCTTCTCAGGAGGACTGGGTGCACAGCGTTAATGGTCACTGCATTGTAAATATTTTGTATCATCCTCATTGAAGCATATTTATTAGGAGCTTATTTCATTTGCAGCCACACAAGTCAGAGTGTTCTATCTCTGTCTTATAACTCTCACCTCACTATGCAGCGAGCTCCTTCAGGGGAGGGCTTGTGACTCAGCCATCTTTGCATCCCTGACACCTAGGACAGTGCCTGGCACATAGTAGGCATATAAGAAATGTTGATTGACTAAATAAATGAGTTAAATTTGATAGCTATGACTAGCTCTGCAGTGTATGCAGTACGTGTTATGATATGGAAGTTACCCAGACTCCCAAAAAAACCCCATCAAATAAATGTCCATTTATATGATACTGAAAATGTTTTGGATTTGTATGAAAAGCTAACAGGTATTTGATTTGAGTGGCTTTAAAAAATCAATTTGTAGTTTATGGATTTGAGGGAACACTTGGGTCCATTTTCATGAGTTTGCTGGATGGTTTTGTTCCCATGAATCCTACTGACCCCAGGGACTCAGCACTCTTATTTAGGTCATTTGTTTTTGTTCATTCGGCAAACATTTATTTATCTTTTACTTATTGCATAAAACTTTATGAAGATAAAATTTACATACTGTACAATTAAAATTCACCTATTTAATGTTCACAGTCAGTGGATATTAGTGTATTTGTCACCACAGTTAATTTGCTGAACATTTTCCTTATCCCTAAGAGAAACTCCGTATCCATAACAGTCACTTCCCATTTCCTCGCAACTCTTCCAACTTCTAGCAACTGCCAGTCTACTTTCTATCTCTCAAAATTTCCCTTTTCTGAACATTTCGTATAGGTGGAATCACATAGTATGTGGTCTTTTGTGACTGGCTTCTTTCACTTACCATAATGTTTTTAGGATTCATCCATGTTGAAGCGTGTGTCAGTACTTCATTCCTTTTTAATGCTGAATGATATTCTGTTGCATGGATATACCACATTTTGTTTATCCCTTCATTTACTGGTGAATATTTGGGTTGCTAATGCTTTTTGGCTTATGAATAATGTTGCTATGAATATTTGTGTACTTGTGTTTGTGTGAACATATGCTTTCATTTCTTTTGCATATATACCTAGACTGGAATTTCCAGGTCATATAACTGTGTTTAACTGTTCTCCAAAAGGGCGTATCATTCTACGTTCCTATCAGCAGTGCTTGAGAGTTCCAGTTTCTCCACATCTTTGCTGACACTTGTTTTTGATCTGTCTTTTCTTTTTTTTTTTTAATTCGATCATTCTAGTGGGCATGAAGTGACGTCTCATTGTGGTTTTAATTTGCATTTTCCTGATGGCTCTCGTATTCTATATGTATTTATCAACTATGTGTAAAGGAATATTAAAATCCTTCACATCAGAAGTTGGTAAGTGGTAAACTCGCCATAATGTTGGAGAGCTCTTATTTTATAATAATGGAAGAAAAAGAGGTAATTTGGTAGGAAGAAGGATAGGAAAGTTCAAGGCTATTGGCATGATTTATGAGTATGATTGGAAAAAGGGAATGAGATTGAGCTGGTGTGCTTGTGTGATCAGAATAGTAGCTGTTGAAGGAGGACCACTTCTGCACCTTGGTTAAAGAGCTTATGAGGAGTTTATATGGAGTCTTGAATTGGAATTAATATTGTGCCCTAGGAAGGGGAAGTGCTCTCCAGAGCTTCAGATAAAGAGGAAAACTGCTGTGAATGAAGATCAAAACAGTATAGTACCACTGTTACAGGTAATAAAAATAGTGACAATGGTAGTAACAAAAAAGAGCTACCATTTGTTAAATGCTTTCTAGGTGCCAGGCATTGTGCCGAGCGCTTCATATGCGTCATCTCTTTTAAACTTCACAACCCTCCTAGGCATATCCCCTTTTTCATCTCTCTTTTGCAAATGAAGGAACTGAGCTCAGGCAGTTGAAAAAACCTTAGCTAGGAGGTAGTGGACCAGGGATTTGTTCAAAGCAAGCAGTCTGACTCTGGGGCCCAGTGTTCTCAAGTGCTGTACCTTTTCTTTAAGGACAAATGGAAGGACCAGTTAGTGGTGGCTGAACAAGGTGGCCTCACAGTTATGCATCCTATATAGGATTGTTGGTTGCCTAGCTCTCAGTTTGCAGTTTCGGAAACTTCCTGGAAGAATTGCATGAATTTTTCTCTCAGTTTACCCATGGTCATGATCAGGCGGTTTTGGAGGACTCTAAATGCTTACCAAAGTCATTGGAGCCTTAATTCCTATGAATGCCAGTTTCTTAGTTTATAAGGAGAGAGATGACTGCAAGGCAGATGAGACAAAGGGGTGGCTTGGCCCAGAGCGTTGGCTCTTGTTAGGAGGGTCCGGGGAGTTGTTCTATCTCAGAACTGGAAGGTGAGTGGAGAGTGCACACGGGAGGCACCCTCCTTTTTTCAAAGCAAGACGGGCCCACAGAGTAGACGAGGGCACACCTTCACCTGCCCAGTCCTGCAGAGAAACACTGACAGATTCTTGTCTTTCTTCATGTGGACCTCCATGCTTCTGTTATGACATTGCCACAGATTGATATGAGTAATTAGCGCTCAGTTTATCTCAGATTATTTGTTTTTTAGTGTCTGATGAGATATTGGAGGCGTCCTTCTCTCATTAGCAACAGGCTTACAAACCATCTCTTCAGGTAGGTCACTTTTGCACACAGCTGATTTCATTATTTGATGATACTTATTGGCTTCAGTTTCAGAGATCACCATTTTTATGACCTTGTCCTCAAATCCTGGATCTGTAGCCTGTTGAGAAGTTATAGTTAGTTCCCTCTGCTCTGATTATAATCATATTGTTGCCATTCTTTCCCTTGATTTGATTGTTAAATTGCTGCTTCTTTTCTTCTTGTAAAATCATGTAAAATTACAGTTTCCCACATCAAGAACTCATGGACTATAGGATATTCCCTAGAAATCTATTTTTTTCCCTCAGAGATTACTGATCTCTTTATCAATAGAGTCAGAAACTTAGTTTTCTTTTTAGTATTCTGTTTCCCCCTCTTGAATTATTTTAGTAGCAATTGCCTCAGATAACTTTCTATGTTTAAAAAATGAAGCAGGAGTTCCTGTCATGGCTCAGTGGTTAATGAATCCGACTAGGAACCATGAGGTTGCGGGTTCGATCCCTGGCCTTTCTCAGTGGGTTAAGGATCCGGTGTTGCCATGAGCTGTGGTGTAGGTTGCAGACACGGCTCAGATCCTGCGTGGCTGTGGCTGTGGCAAAGGCCGGCAGCTACAGCTCCTGTTAGAGCCCTAGCCTGGGAACCTCCATATGCCGTGGGTGCGGCCCTAGGTAAGGCAAAAAAAAAAAAAAAAAAAAAAAGAAGCAAACCCAACCCCTCCTCTATCCCCCCCAGTGGACTCAGAGTTTCTCTGGTAATATTTTGTGAAGCTGTTTAAATATCCCTCTCTTCTTGCTTTAATTGTCTAGATCAGGGGTTGGCAAACCATGGCCCGCGTGCCAAATCTGGCCCATGACTTGTTTTTGTATGGCCCATGATCTAAGAATAGTTTTTCCATTTTTCGTGGTTGAAAAAAAATCTGAAAGACACATGAAATTCAAATTTCAGTGTCCTTAAATACAGTGTTATTGGAACACAGTCATGCCCACTCGTTTAGATATTGTCTGTGGCTGCTTTTGTACTATAGCTGCGGAGTTGAGTAGTTGTGACAGAAGCCATATGGCCCACAAACTCTAAAATATTTACTTCCCAGTCCATTACAGAAGAAGTTTGCCGACCTCTGGTCTCGATTGTGTTCTTGTGTCTGCATGCCAAAGTCATGGGACTTAGAGAACCTTTGAAAATGATTTACATTTGTTGGTACAGTAATGTTGTCCCAAAGAAGTTGGACCAGCTTTTTCCTCCAGATGTTTGTCAAATGCCAAGATGCACAGCTTTGAAGGACTTGTAATGAAAAACTCCTGACATATGATATACTTCAGAGCATTACTCAGATGAATTTTAGAATGTTGCCAATATTTCAGTAAAAGGATCTAATGTCCGAAAGCAGGTTATCTTATCTTAGAAATCAGAACATCTGAATTAAATTTTAAAACACGATCCTTTTCTAAATTTGCTCTAATTATATCTCTCAATATTGTATGTATCTATGTGTTAATCTTGGGTGTATGAAATTTTGAGTTCAAGATCTTTGAGTTGTTTATTTTCCCTCCCTCTGCCTTCCTCTGTCTCTCTCTTTCTCTCTCTCCCCTTCATTCCTCTCTTCCTTTCTCCTGGTGTTTAAGCAAAGAATTTTATAACCTGAAAATGTATAAGTGTGACTTGTTTCTTCTCTCTGATATTCATTGTCTCTCTTTGCTTGACTTCTGGTTTTAAAAAATCCTTTAGACATTTTAATATTGAATTAATACCAGAGAAGGAATTACCTTTGAAAACGTCAGGGTTTTCTAGGACCAGAATGACTTTTTGGCTGCTTTGGATCAGGTGAGCCAGAAGCCAGAATGTCATTTGGGTTCCGTGCAAGCCGAAGGAACGTAAGGTTGTCTGATCTCATCTAAGCGAGGAGAGCGGGGGTTTCTGTGCTCAGGAAGGCTGAATAGTTTTGGGCAGGGGAGCGTGTGGACTCACCACAGTTCCCATCAGCTAGTTGGCTGTTTAGACTTGTTTTTAAAATTCTGTCTGTTTTTAAATTTTTCCTTAATTATATCTTTTGCATGCTCTTTATCTTAATCTTGGGTTAGATCATTTTTTTCTGCCCACTTAATTTTCCAGCCTCCCACGAAGCTGACAAAACATAAAGAACATGTTTCAGTTCTTGGAATCACTTTGTTATATATCCAGTAACAGTTCTAAGAACTTTTGGGGGAATTTTAGTCTCTCAGCACCGTGGTTTTTCAGTTTAATTTCAGCTGTCCTTGGTGTATGGTAGTAATTTCTAAATAGCTTTCTAGTCCCCTTCCCATTTTGTTCACATCATTTTCCTTGCTCCCATCATTTTGGGTTTCAGAGTAAATACAGAGTAAGAAAGACAAATAGAGAAAACATCCTGTTGTATAATAAAAAAACAGGATGATTTTGGAAATGCTGTTGGTACCTCATAAATAAAAATTATACCTCATTCTCTGTCCTTGGAATGAATGTTTGCTACGTGATCAATAGGCATTGAGAAAGCTCAAGAGATTGTTGGATGTGAAGAAATTGTATTTGTTGTTTAAACCGTTTGATTATCACTGAACATTATTGCTGGGGTTAAGGCTGCAGTGTTAATACTGCTTTCAAGATACTATTTTTCAAGATACTGCTTTATACATACTATTTACAGGGCTGGAAATTTAAATTTTTTTTTCTTTTTTTCTTTTTAGGGCCGCACCTGCGGCATATGAAAGTGCCAGGCTAGGGGTCCAATTGAAGCTACAGCTGCCAGCCTACGCTACAGCCACAGTAACTAGGGATCCGAGCCACATCTGCAACCTACATTACAGCCCTTGGCATCGCCTGAGTGAGGCCAGGGATCGAACCTGCGTTCTCACGGATGCTAGTCGGGTTCATTAACCGCTGAACCAAGACAGGAACTCCTGAAATTCTAAAATTTTAACACAGATTTTTCATTGCCATTTCAAGAGATTTATCCTGCAGAGATACTTGCATGACTATATAAAGATAAAGGTGTGTGTGTGTATTGGGGAGAGGAGAGAAGAGACGTGGTCACTGGGACTGTTTATAATAGCAGTAAAAGAGACACAACCTAAATGCCCACTGATAGGGTAGAACTAGCCATTAAAAGCAAAGAGGTTTATTAATATGAAAATATCCATGTATGTCCAGAGAGCTTTTTATAACTACTTGTGGACATCGTCTGTCCCTTCCACCACTACCAAATCCCCAAGCCTACTTGAGAATCATACGTAAGAGAGATGCCACCTGTGTTAGTGTGTTGTATATTTAAATAATGTCAAGGATAATGAGATTATGAACTAAGGGGCTGGAGATGATGGTTCCACAAGGCTTCCTGGTCCCAGGTATCTCGAGTCCCAGCTTTTAGTAAAACCTTCTATTCTGCTGTCTCTGAGTCCAGAATCTCTCAATGTCAAACCACTAGAAAAACTGACTAGATCCTGATGAGATGGCAGAAATTAAGCCGAGAGAGCTATGGGAAAATCAGAAAAAGGACAGTGCCAAGAAACCTAGGACTGCTTCCAGTACCTCAGAAGGGGGTTATAAAATAACGAGAGGCTTCGGAGGTGAAGAAGGGATTTAGCTGTGGCAATAAAAACTATTAAAGATAGAGGGCACTTCTAGAGTTCTCTTGTGGCTCAGTGGGTTAAGGATCTGACATTGTCACTGCAGTGGCTTGGGTTGCTGCTGTGGCATGGGTTTGGTCCACCTGCTGCAGGCGAGGTGGGGTGGAGGGAGAGAAGAAGAACGAAGTCACTTCTGAAGAATTCTGTGATCGTGGACCTCAGCTGCTGTCACAGAACTTTTGTTCCTATCAGTAATCATAGCTAACCTGAGTTTTTTAATTGCTAGAAGGAACCTTAGAGGTCACGTAGTCGATCTCTTTTACAGTCAAGGAGACTGAGAATACACAGCCAGCTCATGGCTCATAGCTAGTGTTCTGTGTAGTGGTGTACTATATAACTGTGGTGAGTTGTCAAACTGGAGACGTGGTAGGTCGAGCTTTTATTTTATGGAAGGAAAGGAAGCTGAACTATTCCTCCTTTCTGGAGGGCATTTACTCTGTCCTAACAGAGGGTAATTTGTCTTCTATCTGCATATTTACTGGACCATGTTATTGGTGTCCTTAGAGAGATGACCTGGAGAAAAGAGGGTGTCTGGTTAGTGGGCTGTGATGGAAAGAATGCTGGTCTAAAGTAAGAGAAGTGGAGACTGTTAACGTATGAAGCAGTTTTCCTGTGGTTTGAGCACCTGGTACCATGAAGGGCTCAATTTACAGTGGGCCTAAGTGGTGTTTCGGTGTTCTTGTGCTGCCCAGCACCCAGGCTCTTACTGTGGTAGGGAGTGAGGGTTTGAATTTGCGCTTGGTTGTTTACAGAAGGTAGTATGCATACAATTCTCCATTTATTTATTCGGCAGATCTTCAAGTCCCTGCTGTGTGCCAGACACTGTCTGTATGTGCTGGGGATAAAACACTTTCACAGAATGGACAGAAACCTCTGCCATCTTGGCATTTACATTCTAGCAGAGGGAGACAGACCAGACAGACAAAGTGAACAGAATGTGAAGTGGTGATGTGGCTGGAAGGGAGGACAGGGGAGCCAAGCCTGGGAGTGAGATGTTGGCAGTTTTAAATAGAGGTGAGTCAGGTGATGCATCAGTAGAAGGTGACATTTGGGCACCGACCCAGAGACTGGAGAGGGAACTCTTTGAAGTGGAGGGAGTGGATGGCCTGGGTTGGTCTGTGATGTGGGAGCTCGCGGGATGTTGGGGTGGGGGGAGGGAAGGGGCAGTGTGGGGAAGTGTACCGTAAGCTGGGTGCAGTCTGGATGATGAGTTTGGAGAGGCAAGAATTTTGGCTTTCCGCTGGTTGAAATGGGGCAATATAGAGTTCCTATTGTGGCTCAGGGGGTTAAGACCCCTGCTAATATCCATGAGAATGTGGGTTCCATCCCTGTCCTCACTCAGTGGGCTGGGGATCCAGCGTTGCCATGAGCTGTGGTGTAGGTTGTAGATGTGGCTTGGGTCCCACGTTGTTGTGGCTGTGGCGCAGGTCTGTAGCTGCAGTTCTCATTCAATGCCTAGTCAGGCGTGACCCTAAAAAGCAAAAAAAAAAAAAAAAGCTAAATGGGGTGGTTGTAGCAAGCAGAATGACATGCTGTGATCTAGGTTTTTTGATTGTTTTTTACAAAATTGATTTTCTAAATTGGATTTCCAAAAGATTTTACTAATTTATATTTCCATCAACAAACTTTAGAGGGACCTATTTTATGCCCTCACAACATACTGAGCCTCTTAATTTTTACCTGTTTGACAGGTGAAAAATAATATTTTATTATTTTAATTTGTGTGTTTGATTTTTAAGGGTGTTGACTATATGTTTTTTGTGAATTGCCTTTTCATGTTCTTTGCTCATAGTTTATTTTTTTAGTTTTTTTTGGCTGCACTCAAGGCATATGCAAGTTCCTGAGCCAAGGATCAAATCCGAGCTGCGGCTGCTACCTATGCCAAAGCGGCAGCAACACAGGCTCCTTAACCCACTGCACCACAGTGGGAACTACTGCCCATTGTTCTTTTTTAATGAAATGGTAGTTTTCTTTCTTTTTCTTTTTTTTTTTTTTTACCGTGTTTTGACTTTGTTTATGAAACTTTATTTTTTCATTTACAGGAATTTGAAATTTTTATGTAGTTATATTTATCTTTCTTTTTATGGTTTCTGGGTTTTAGGTCACATTTAGAAAGGCCTTAAACATTCTAAGATATAGATTAGATAGATTATTTATTTGTTTATTTTGCTTTTTAGGGCCACACCTGAGGCATATGGAAGTTCCCAGGCTAGGAGGTTGATTTTGGGCTGCAGCTGCAGGCCTGTACTACAGCCACAGCTACATGGGTTCTGAGCCACATCTGTGACCTACACCACAGCTCACAGCAATGCTCTATCCCCAACCCAGTGAGTAAGGACAGGAATTGAACCTGCATCCTCATGGATACTAGTTGGGTTCATAACCTGCCGAGCCACAATGGAAACTCCTGATAATTTTTTTTTTGTCTTTTTGCCTTATCTAGGGCCGTACCCGCTGCATATGGAGGTTCCCAGGCTAGGGGCCTAACAGGAGTTGTAGCCGCCGGCCTACACCACAGCCACAGCAACGCAGGATCCGAGCCGCATCTGTAACCTGCACCACAGCTCACAGCAACGCCGGATCCTTAACCCACTGAGTGAGGCCAGGGATCGAACCCGCAACCTCATGGTTCCTAGTCGGATTCGTTAACCACTGAACCACGATGGGAACTCCATAAATTTTTTTTTTAATCACTGTTTTTTCCTAGTACTTTGGTCATTTTAGGTTTTAATATTTAACTTTTTACTCCGCTGGAAATTTGTTTTGGTGTAGAGAGTGGTGTGTTGGAATCCAGATTTCCTTTTTCCACTTGGCTGGCAGTCATCTTTGCCCTATTTACTTTATCCCTACTGGTTTGAAGTGCTGCCTTGATCTCACTCCAGGTTCTCATTTGGGTCTGGCATACACTTAAATTTTTTTAAAGGAAATTTAATCACCAGTTTATTTTTATGACAAGGAGAGTTGGTAAACAAATACTAACTGGGCATCTTCAGTTACCTTTCTCTTAGTATCTTTGGGGTAGTGGTATCACGGTAATTAAGATTGCCAGGAGAGGGGTGGAGGGGGCTTTAGGAAGCTCCACACTGTGGGCTGGGTGTGATGAGGTCGGAACAAGAGCAGTAGGACAGGTTTCTAATTGTAGGAAGTTTACAGCCCAGTTGGGGGTGGGGTGGGTGGGAGGAGGAACAAAGCCTTCCATAAGCAGGTAAGTGTGCATATGCCAGGATCATAGGCTGGGTTACTGCACTGTTAACTTAGATGGAACACACCATTCCAAAGTCAATTCTGTTAAGAGTGTGATATACAGAAAAAAACACGAAGAAGAAAGGTTAGTGAGGGGTAGAATATTAAGGAATAGGAGGATAGCCACTTCATTTATTACATTTTTGTTCCTAAAGCTGATTTAAATGGGCCTCTTACTCTTAGTCTGAGGTTTTAGTACATTAGGATATGCTTGCTCACTCTGTTTACCTTTTCGTGTGAAATATTTAACTTGTGAAATTCAGGTATGACTGTGCCACAGTGCTGTATTTTTGTTTACCAGTGGATTATTTTAGCCACTACAGAATTAGCTTTGCTAGTACCAAAAGACTTCATCTGTGTCTGGCTTTGACTTGTAGTGTGTTAACACAGACACGTGCTGAGGTTCGTTGTCAGGATTGGGACCAGAGTCTAGGTGTTGTGCTTTAGCTTAGTAATGAGCTACTTTGAATTATACTGTTTCAGAACAAAAAACATGACGTAACCTTTGTAGAGTATACATGCATGGAGAGTGTCTCCAGGGTGTGTTTTTAATTCTTCAGAGTTTCTCTTATAGGACTGGCTGGACAATGGCCCAGAACAAGCTATTCAACAAGATCCTCAAAGCCTTGCAGTCTGACCGGCTTGCCCGCTTGGCCAACGAAGGGGTAAGACTCCAGAAATCTCCAGGGTGGGCTCTCCCTGGTTCAGGCTTTTCTGGCTGACTAACTTGTTGGGCCCACGCCACTCCCCCGACTCCCCCAGCCCCAACCCCAGTTGCTAACAAGTTGGCCCTCATGCTTTGTCACTCCACTTAAACCTTTCAGGCTTGTAATGAGCCAGTGCTGCGCCGTGTTGCTGTGGACAAGTGTGCAAGGAGGGTGCGGCAGGCTCTGGCAAGCGTGAGCTGGGACACCAAGCTGGTGCAGTGGCTGCACACTACCCTGGTGGAGACCTTGAGTCTGCCCATGCTGGCGGCCTACCTGGATGCTCTGCAGACGCTGAAAGGGAAGGTGAGGCTGTGATTGACATCTTTCCTGCTTTGGGGTAGGCAGTCTCTGTTTTGGGTTTAGGAAGTGGGGTTGGGCAGGCTCATTGCTAGGCCAGCCTGGAGGCCTGACTGAAGCCAACAGGTTTGCTATTAAAAAACTGGAGACGTGGAGCTCCCTCGTGGCTCAGCTGGTTAAGGATTCGGCGTTGTTACTGCTGTGGGTCTGGTTACTGCTTTGGCACAGGTTTGTTCCCTGGCCCTGGAACTTAGCATACTGTGAGCATGACCAAAAGAAAAAATAGGAGACATGGTATCATTTTCGTCCAGTGTAAATGTGTTCAGCTCTCCTGTCTCCTTGATGAGGTGTGGGGCCTGAAAACCGGAGAACGTGTTTGGTCTCTGCAGCCCTGCAGCTTGTGGTTTGAATCACCTCTGAGGTGAGGTGAGGAAGGAGAAGATGAAGGGTTTACCAGGGAGGAGTGCTGAGAGGGGGCAGGAGGTGGAGCGGTGGCGCTCGAGTGCTGGCGTGGGGCCGGAGGTGTTCTGAGCAGGGGAGTGGCGTGACGGAATGTGCCTCAGCCTTTTCTCATCTGGACGAGCCTTTGGTAGCAACACTTTGACTTTAATCATTCTTTATAAAACATATCATTACCTTTCCCTGCTTTCTTACTTGGACAGTATTACATGAAGTTAAACTGTTTTTCTTCATGATTCCATTTCTTGTAATTGCAGTTATTACACTGGGCTGTGTTCATTGCGGTGGAGAATGGGTTCTGGAGGCAGACTGCCTGGCTGATCTCACCTTGATCACTAATTAGCGGTGTAATCTTGGATTAGTGTCTCAAGTTCCTCATCTCTAAACAATGGCTAATAATAATACCTATCTAGGATTTTAGTGAAAATTAGTTAACCCAGATAGCATACATGGCACAAAGTTTGGCACATAGGAAACCCACAGTAAGTGTTAATGATTTATAAATGGTACCATCATTTTTAGAATGTTTTGCTCTGATAAAAAATGGCCTCACACAACTTGGATTAATTCAGTTCTTGACTTTTTTTCTTTTTTCTCTCTCTTTTTTTAAAGGGTCACAGGGTAGGGCATATGGAAGTTCTCAGGCTAGGGGTCGAATCGGAGCTACAGCTGCTGGCCTTTGCCAGCGCAGGATCCTCAACCCACTCAGTGAGGCCAGGGTTCGAACCCACATCCTCATGGATGCTAGTCAGTTCTTAACCCACTGAGCCACAGCAGGAGCTCCTTTAACTTTTTCTTTTTTTTTTTTAACTTAACGGATTTTATTTCAGTTATAGGTGTACATAAATCATCACAAGTCAATTTGACAGATTTTGTGTCCCAAACCCACAGTGTATCCCCTCACCCCCCAAATTGTCTTATTTGAAAAACCAAGGTTTTCCAAAGTCTGTGAGTCGTTGTCTGTTCTGCAAAGAAGTTCATCGTGTCCTTTTAGTTTCCACATGTAAGCGGTAGCATTGGGTGTTGCTGTCTAATTGTCTGACTGGTTTCACTTCGCATGATACTTTCTAGGTCCATCCATGTTGCTATAAATGTTGGTAATTCGTTCCTTTTAATGGCTGAGTAATATTCCATTGTGTGTATGTACCATATCTTCCCTATCCACTCCTCTGTGGATATGGGCATTTAGGTTGTTTCCATGAACCTGGCTATTGCATAGAGTGCTGCAATGAACACTGGAGTACATGTGTCTTTTTGAGTCATGGTTTCCTCTGGATAGATGCCCAGGAGTGGGATTGCTGGATCAAATGGTAATTCTATTTTGAGTTTTCTGAGGAATCTCCATACTGTTTTCCACAGTGGTTTTACCAATTTGCATTCCCACCAACAGTGTAATAGGGATCCTTTTTCTCCACCCCCTCTCCAGCACTTATTGTTTGTAGACTTTTTGATGATGGCCATTCTGGCTGGCGTAAGGTGGTACCTCATCGTGGTTTTGATTTGCATTTCTCTAATGAGGATCGATGTTGAACATCTTTTCATGTGTTTATTTGCCATCTGCATGTCTTCTTTGGAGAACTGTCTGCCTAGATCCTCTGCCCATTTTTTGATGGGGTTGTTTGTTTCTTTGGTATTGAGCTATAGGAGGTGTTTGTAAGTTTTGGAGATGAATCCCTTGCCAGTCGATTCGTTTGCAAATATTTTCTCCCATTGTGTGGGTTGTCTTTTTTGTTTTGTTTAGGGTTTCCTTTGCTGTGCAGAAACTTTGAAGTTTAAGTCCCATTTGTTTATTTTTCTTTTTATTGTCCTTACTCTGACACATGGATCTGAGAAGATGCTGCTGTCATTTATGTCAGAGAGTGTTTGGCCTATGTTTTCCTCTAAGAGTTTTATAGTATCTGGTCTTATATCTAGGTCTTTAATCCATTTTGAGTTTACTTTTGTGCATGGTGTTAGGAAGTGTTCTAGTTCCATTTTTTTACATGTGGCTGTCCAGTTTTCCCAGCACCACTTATTGAAGAGGCTGTCTTTTCTCCAATGTATATTCTTGACTCCTTTGTCATAGATTAGTTGACTATAGATGTGTGGATTTAATTCTGGGCTTTGTATCTGGTTCCACTCGTCTATATTTCTGTCTTTGTGCCAGTACCATACGGATTTGATGACTGTAGCTTTGTAGTAGAATCTGAAGTCAGGGAGCCTGATTCCTCCAGCTCCATTTTTCTTTTTCAGGATGTCTTTGGCTATTCTGGGTTTTTTGTGTTTCCAAACAAACTTTAAAATATTTTGTTCTAGTTCTGTGAAAAATGTCTTTGGTAATTTGATAGGGATTGCATTGACTCTGTAGATTGCCTTGGGTAATATAATCATTTTGATAATATTGAGTTTTCCAATCCAAGGGCATGGTATGTCTTTCCATCTGTTCATGTCATCCTTGATTTCTTTCATCAGTGCCTTATAATTTTCAGAGTACAGGTCTTTTGTCTCTTTAGGCAGGTTTATTCCTAAGTATCTGATTCCTTTTGATGCGATGGTAAATGAGATTGCTTCCCTAATTTCTCTTTCTGATCTTCCATTGTTAGTATATAGAAATGCAGTTGGAGTTCCCTTCGTGGCTCAGTGGTTAACGAATCCGACTAAGAACCATAAGGTTGCAGGTTCGATCCCTGGCCTTGCTCAGTGGGTTAAGGATCCGGCGTTGCCGTGAGCTGTGGTGTAGGTTGCAGACGCAGCTCGGATCCCGCGTGGCTGTGGCTGTGGCAAAGGCCGGCAGCTACAGCTCCTGTTAGACCCCTAGCCTGGGAACCTCCATATGCCGTGGGTGCGGCTCTACATAAAGGCAAAAAAAAAAAAAGACAAAAAAAAAAGAAATGCAGTTGATTTTTGTGTATTAATTTTGTATCCTGCAACTTTGCCAAATTCATTGATGAGCTCTAACAGTTTTCTGGTAGAGTCTTTAGGATTCTCTAGGTATAGTATCATGTCATTGCAAAAAGTGATAGTTTTACTTCTTCTTTCCCAATTTGGATTCCTTTTATTTCTTTTTCTTCTCTGATGGCTGTAGCTAGGACTTCCAGAACTCTGTTGAATAGTAGTGGCGAGAGTGGACATCCCTGTCTTGTTCCTGATCTCAGTGGGAATTCTTTCAGCTTTTCACCATTGACAATTATGTGAGCTCTGGGTTTGTCATAGATGGCCTTTATTATGTTGAGGTAGGTTCCCCCTATGTCCACTTTATGAAGGGTTTTTATCAGAAATGGGTGTTGGATTTCGTCGGAGGCTTTTTCTGCATCTATGGAGAGGATCATACGGTTTTTATTCTTCAGTTTGTTAACGTGGTGTATCGCACTGATTGATTTGTGGATATTGAAGAATCCTTGCATCCCTGGGATAAATCCCACTTGATCGTGGTGTACAATCCTTTTAATGTATTGTTGGATTTGGTTGGCTAGTATTTTGTTGAGGATTTTTGCATCTATGTTCATCAGTGAGATTGGCCTGTAATTTTCTTTTTTTTGTGATATCTTTGTCTGGTTTGGGTATCAGGGTGATGGTTGCCTCATAGAATGAGTTTGGGAGTGTCCCTTCCTCTGCAATTTTTTGGAAGAGTTTCAGAAGGACAGGTGTTAGCTCTTCTCTAAATGTTGGATAGAATTCACCTGTGAAGGCATCTGGTCCTGGACTTTTGTTTGTTGGAAGTTTTTTAATTACAGATTCAATTTCAGAACTTGTGATTGGTCTATTCATATTTTCTATTTCACCTTGGTTTAGTCTTGGGAGATTGTACTTTTCTAAGAATGTGTCCATTTCTTCTAGATTTTCCATTTTATTGCCATATAGTTTCATATAGTAGTCTCTTATGATCCTTTGTATTTCTGTGATGTCTGTTGTTACTTCTCCTCTTTCATTTCTCATTTTATGGATTTGTGTCCTCTCTCTTTTTTTCTTGATAAGTCTGGCTAAGGGTTTATCAATTTTGTTGATCTTTTCAAAGAACCAGCTTTTAGTTTCATTGATCTTTTCTATGGTTTTCTTCATTTCTATTTCATTGATTTCTGCTCTGATCTTGATGATTTCTTTTCTTCTACTAACTTTAGGTCTTGTCTGTTCTTCCCTTTCTAACTGCTTTAGATGTAAAGCTAGGTTGTTTATTTGAGCTTTTTCTTGTTTCCTGGGGTAGGCTTGTATTGCTATAAACTTTCCTCTTAGAACTGCTTTTGCTGCATCCCAGAGGTTTTGGGGTGTCGTGTCTTTGTTGTCATTTGCTTCTAGGTATTTTTTAATTTCCTCTTTGATTTCTTCAGTGATCCATTGGTTATTTTGTAGCGTGTTGTTTAGTCTCCACGTGTTTGTATTTTTGGCCTTTTTTTTTCTTGTTGATTTCCAGTCATATGGCATTGTGGTCAGAGAAGATGCTTGATATGATTTCAATTTTCTTAAAGTTACCGAGGCTTGATTTGTAACCCAGGATGTGATCAATCTTAGAGAATGTTCCATGCGCACTTGAGAAGAATGTGTATTCTGTTGCTTTTGGATGGAATGTCCGATAAATATCTATTAAGTGCATCTGATCTAATGCTTTGTTCAGGGCCCGTGTTTCCTTATTGATTATCTGTCTCGATGACCTGTCCATTGCTGTAAGTGGGGTGTTAAAGTCTCCCACTACGATTGTGTTATTGTTGATTTCTCCTTTTAAGGTTGTTAGCAGTTGCCTTATATATTGTGGTGATCCTATGTTGGGTGCATAGATATTTAAAATTGTTATATCTTCTCCTTGGATTGATCCTTTGATGATTATGTAGTGTCCTTCCTTGTCTCTTAAAATGTTCTTCATTTTAAAGTCTATTTTGTCTGATAGGAGTATTGCTACTCTGGCTTTCTTTTGATGCCCATTTGCATGGAATATTTTCTTCCATCCTCTCACTTTCAATTTGTATGTGTCTCTAGAAGTGAAGTGGGTCTCTTGAAGACAGCATATATATGGGTCTTGTTTTTGTATCCACTCAGCTAGTCTATGTCTTTTGGTTGGGGCATTCAGTCCATTAACATTTAAGGTAATTATTGATATATATGTTCTTATTGCCATTGTGTTAACTGTTTGGGGTTTTTGTTGTTCTTTTTTTCTTCCCTTATTTTCTTGTTGTCTCCTCTCACAAGATGACTGTCTTTAATGTTGTATTTGAGTTGATTTTTCTTATTTGTTTGTGTATCAATTGTAGATTTTTGGTTTGCGGTTACCCTGAAGTTTTGATATAGGAGTCTATATATTACTGAGATTGTATTAAGTTGTTGGTTTCTTAATTGCATGTGTGTCTCCAGTGACCTGCATTTGTGCTCTCTTCTCACGCTTTCTGATTTGCATGGATGATTTAGTATCTTTACTGTATATATGCCTTTACTGGTGAGCCTTGTCATTTGAGGTGTTTCTGTTTCTGGTTGTGGCCTTTTCTTTTCTGCCTAGAGAAGTTCTTTTAGTATTTGTCGTAAAGCTGGTTTAGTGTTGCAGAAATCTCTTAGCCTG
>PVHT020003144.1:60383-71319 GCA_004024745.2 Catagonus wagneri | reverse complement strand
TTCCATTCTGTGGGGCTTCCCTTGTGGGAGGTATGGGGTTGTTTCTATCGCGTAATCGCCCCTCCTACCTCTTGATGTGATCTCCTCTCTGTCTTCTGGAGCAGAGTATCTTTTTGAAAGTTTCTAGTCCATTTGGTTGAAGGTTGCTCGGCATTTGGTTGTAGTTTTGTTGTTTTGAGGAGAGAAGTTGAGCTCCAGTTTTCTGTTCCCCCATCTTAATCCAATCTTCGTGTATATTGATTTTTGTATCCTGCAATTTCACTGAATTTGTTTATTCTAATGGCTTTTTGGTGGAGTTTAGAGTTTTCTGTATATAATGTGATGTTATCTGCGAATGGTGACAATTTTACATCTTCCTGTTTTTGTTTTTACTTCTTCCTTTCTAATTTGGATGCCTTTTACTTCTTTCTTTTGCCTTATTGCTCCAGTTAGGACTTCCTGTATTTTTTCGAATGAAAGTGGTGAGAGTGGGCCTCCTTGTCTTATTCTTGATCTTAGAGGAAAAACTTTCAGTTTTTCACTTCTGAGTATGATGTTAGCTATGGAGTGAATTTTTACAACCTGCATCACCATAGTCGTTTTTATTCTCCAGTTTCTCAAAAAAAAAAAAAAAATTTTTTTTTTTCTTTTCTTTGAAAAGTAGCTCTAACATTTAAAAATCTTGCCTTTCTGCTAGGTCATTTTGGCCTTTTGTGAATAGTGTGGGATTTACACAGTTATTTTTTCTCAGTGTAAGCATCAGTATAACTGAAACCTATATTTACACCTCTGTGAGGTCACATTTTTGGTGAATTGTAGTGGTATAATGTGGAACCACAGATACTAAGGGCCACCTGTAAAGTTATACATGGGTTTTGACTGCGTGGGGGGGTTGGGTGTGCCAACCCTGTGTTGTTCAGGGTCAACTGTATATGCACTATGATAGGATGTATTTGGGGCACTCGTCACTTGAAGGCAGTGTTCTAGAAGATAAATGCAGAGTTGCAGTAGTTGTTTTTTTTTTTTAATTTGTAAAACCAACTGATGTACATTGAAGAAATTTAGAAAATATAGAAGTCTAAAAAAGGAAAACTTATTCGTAATTCCATGAAGATCTTAATTAACATTTAGGCATATGGTATTTTTCTGAGTAGAGTTGTTTGTTTTTGGCTACACATGTGGCATGTGGAAGTTCCCCAGGCCAGGGATAGAATCCAGGCCACTGCAGCAACTTGCACTATAATTGTGGCAACACTGGATCCTTAACCTAACTGTGCCAGGCCCGAGCCACTGCAGAGACAATGCTGGATCCTTAACACGCTATGTCACAGCAGGAACTCCAAACAGAGATAATTTTTATATTTTCTCTTTTACCTTTAACATTTTAGCAAATTCTTTGTTATTACAGATTATTTTAAATTATTACAGATTATTTTAAATTAATCCATAATACCTAATTATGTAGGTAATTTGCTTAACTACTTCTTTAGGTATGCCCTTGTTTCCTCATTTTGATTATTGTCAAATGAGTTTGTCTTTTGTATACGCCCACCCTTTTGTGTGTTTCTTCCTTCCTTCATTTATTTAGTTATATAATTTTCTTTTTATGGCTGCATCTGTAGCATATGGATGTTCCAGAGCCAGGAGTCGAATTGGATCTTCTCCTGAGATCTATGCCATGGATCTATGCCATGCAACACGGGATCTGAGCTGCATCTGTGACCTGTGCCTCAGCTTATGGCAATGCTGGATCCTTAACTCACTGAGTAAGGCCAGGGATCAAGCTCTTACTCTCACAGATGCTATGTCAGGTTCTTAACCCACTGAGACACAGTGGGAACTCCATATTTCCTTTTTTTTCTTTTTTCTTTTTAGGGCCGTATCAGCACCATATGGAAGTTCCTGGGGCAGTGTTGAATTGGACCTGCAACTGCCAGCCTGTACCACAGTCACAGCAGTGCCAGATCCTTAACCCACTGAGCGAGGCCAAGGATTGAACCTGCATCTTCACAATCACTATGTCGGGTTCTTAACCCATTGAGCCATAACAGGAACTCTGTGTATGTCTATTTCTAATGAAGTTTGCTTGGAAAAGAATAGGAATAAATTTAGGTCTCTTGATGTGTACCACCAGATTGGTTTCCAAAAGATTGTGTTTGTTTACCTTTAATGATGGGAGGCATATTTTTCAGCCATCTGCTTATTTATATTTTTTCTTGTGAGGAAATTTAAGAGGCTTAGTTGAAATCATAGGGGGGCCGTGTTCTCCCACCTGATGCCGGGGTCTCCTGCTTCGGACTTCATCTTCACTCTCACTTGCTTCTAGATCCCTACCTTGATAGACCGGATGCTTGTGTCATCCAACACGAAGACAGGAGCAGCAGGAGCTGAAGCCTTGTCCCTTCTGCTGAAGAGGCCCTGGGACCCTGCCGTGGGGGTGCTTTCTCATAACAAACCAGTAAGTTGGCCTTAACTATGGCCCGTGAAGTTTTTTTGAGAACTCTGTATTAGAACCTTGGCAAGAGGATAATAAATGGCTTATATAACTTGATTAAATAACTTACCACGTGTAGTGCTTAACATAGTTTTATAAGCAGATTGGCATTGGTTGGGATGAGAAAGGTATTGGGGTACTTGGGGCTTCGTGCAGGACCACCTCTCACTCACTGGCTCTCTGGTGGGGTCTTTCTCCCTAGAGCAAGCTCCCTGGCTCTCCTCTCATCCTCATTGCCTCCTCCGGGCCCTCCAGCTCTGTGTTCCCCACCTCCCGCCGCCACCGCTTCTGGCAGTCCCAGCTGTCCTGCTTAGGCAAGGTATGTGCGGGGTCAGAGGAACTCCCTCCTGGGGGGGATTATAGTCTTGGAGGATTGATCAGACAAAAAGGAGAAGGGGGTCGAAATGGATACACTTAATGTGGAGTCCAGCTCTTTGTTTGGAGTCCAGGTGGTGCTTATCCAAGGTACAAGGACGTGGGGTGGCTAAGCAGACTTGAGGAAAGATTTGAAACTTCACTCTGCTGTCATGGCGCCCTCTCTTCCCTTTAGGTCATCCCTGTGGCCACCCATCTGCTGAACAATGGTAGTGGGGTAGGAGTTCTGCAGTGTCTGGAGCATATGATTGGGGCAGTGAGAAGCAAAGTGCTGGAGGTGAGAATGTCCCTATTTCAGTCCATGTTCTGCACCAGTCTGTGGCCTCCTGACTTACTGTCTTCTTTCTCTTCCCACAAAGATTCACAGCCATTTCCCCCACAAACCTATTATCTTGATTGGCTGGAACACAGGAGCTTTGGTGGCCTGTCACGTAAGTAATTCTTTTCTTATTTGGAGATTGTCCTGGAATAGACTGCTGCTGCTGCTGCTGCTGCTGCTGCTGCTGCTGCTGCTGCTGCTGCTGCTGCTGCTACTGCTACTGCTACTGCTACTGCTACTGCCAGTGCACTGAGTCCTATTTTACATTCCAGGCACTGTGCTAGATGCTTCACCTACATACTTGCATTTCACAATGTAGAAGACAAACTTTATTTTTAACTTTACTGTGGAAAATTTTAAGCAGAAACTTAAAGGGAGGATAGGCTAGTATAATAAACCCCTTGGGGAGTTCCCTTCGTGGCTCGGTGGTTAATGAATCCGACTAAGAACCGTGAGGTTGCGGGTTCGATCCCTGGCCTTGCTCAGTGGGTTAAGGATCCAGCATTGCCGTGAGCTGTGGTGTAGGTTGCAGACGCGGCTCGGATCCCCTGTTGCTGTGGCTGTGGCAAAGGCCAGCAGCTACAGCTCCTGTTAGACCCCTAGCCTGGGAACCTCCATATGCCGTGGGTGCGGCTCTACATAAAAGGCAAAAAGACAAAAAAAAAAAAAAAAGCCCTTTGGGCCCCTCAGCCAGCTTTACCAGTGATCAGCTCATGACCAGGCTTTTTTCATCTTACTTCTGCCCACTTTCATTCTTCTCCACTTATTTCGAAGAACATCACAAATATCATCATTTTGTTTATATGTATTTCAGCATGTATCTGAAAAAAATTTTTCCTTTTTCCCCCTAAACCTAAGTACTATTCTCCCACATAAACAAAGCAATAATTTTAGACAGCAAAAATTTTAATAGCTTCGGAGTTTAATGTTGTGTTCATGTCCTGTCTCTTTCTAAGACATCAAGGAACCTTTATTATTTTACAAAAATTTGGATGTATATTAGTTTGCATGACTAACTAGTATATATTAGTGACCCTGACCTGTCCAAAGCCCCATTTCTCAAGTGGATCAATAAGTGAAGTCTGTGCTATGTCACCTGGGATAGTCAAGTGTAACGTAGAGGGACGTGGGAGGAAGAAGGCTATCTCCTGGTACTCCCTGGTCCCAAGGATGGCAGTACTTAGCGACTGCGCTGAGAGATTCGGGGTGGGTGGGAGGTATCTATTAAGTTCAAAAGGGAGAGATTTTCTTCAGTTAAGGGAAAAGAGCAACGTTTGTGTTCTGATTGCGTTTGCTGTTAGTGGAGGAAAAAGGGAGGACTCCAGCCTAAAACACTGACAGGATAGCAGTATTAGATCTCCCATCCTCTGGTTTAGCCCTCTGCTGGGGTCCGCTAAGGGCCCTGCTTCTCCATTTGGTGGCTTCTGGTGGAACAGCACATCTTGTGTTCTGTGCTTTTACTACTGCCACTGTGGCTGGTACACCTAGGGCTTATGACGGGGAGGAGGGGTGGGACTGACTGGTGACTGGTGGGTCTGGACCACCCCTGGATCCTGGGTATTATGCAGCTGCAGTGAATTCAGTTGACTTTGAGACAAACTGTCATTATTTCCAGGTGTCAGTGATGGACTATGTCACTGCAGTTGTCTGCCTTGGGTTTCCTCTGCTCACCGTGGATGGCCCCAGAGGGGTAAGCACAGGGGCAGCTGGTGGCTGGGTCACGGGCAGCTGAGAGGAAGGGTGCGACTGCAGCGGCCCAGCTCACTCTCTGGGGCGTACTTGCTAGGCTGTGCTCAGTGAATTTGAACTGGCTGATTGTAAAACCTGGATTTGTTTTAGGATGTGGATGATCCACTCTTGGATATGAAGACCCCAGTCCTCTTTGTCATTGGTCAAAATTCCCTGCAGTGTCACCCTGAAGCCATGGAGGACTTCCGGGAGAAGATTCGGGCTGAGAACAGCTTGGTGGTTGTTGGGGGAGCTGATGATAATCTCAGGTGGGTTGGTGTCTCCCAGAGCTGTAAGAGAGGCATGTTGACGAGATGCCTGTAAGGTGCTGATGTAACGATAGCTAGCCTGGTTCAGTGAAAGGGGGGTGTTAAAAAAACTTTTTTCTTTTTTGTCTTTTTAGGTCCGCACCCTTGGCCTATGGAAGTTCCCAGACTAGGGGTTGAATCTGAGCTGTAACTGCCAGCCCACACCACAGCCACATCAACACCAGATCTGAGCTGCGTATGCGACCTACACCACAGCTCACAGCAATGCCAGATCCTTAACCCACTGAGCGAGGCCAGGGATCGAACCTGCATCCTCATGGTTATTAGTCAGGTTCATTACCACTGAGCTACAATAGCAACTCCCTAAAAAACTATTTAAAAAATGTTAAACTAATTCAGATTTATAAGAAGTTGCAAAAGTATACAAAGTATTTCCTGTACTGTCACCCAAATTTCTCATATACTAACATCTTACCTAACCAAAGTGTAATCATCAAAATCAGGAGATTAGAGTTCCTGTTGTGGCCTAGCAGTAATGAACCGAACTAGTATCCAGAAGATGTGGGTTCTATCCCTGCCCTTGCTTACTGGGTTAAAGATCTGGTATTGCTGTGGCTGTGGTGCAGGCCAGCAAGCTACAGCTCTGATTCAGCCCCTAGCCTGGGAATTTCCATATACCATGGGTGTGGCCCTAAAAAGACAAAAAAAAAAAAAAAAATCAGGAGATTAACATGGATATGATATGTCAGGAAATTAACGTGGATGTGATACGTCAGGAGATTAACCTGGACATGATACTGTTACCTGGTCTACAGACTGACATTTCTTTTTCTTTTTTTTTTCTTTTTTTAAAAAGTTTTTGCATTATAGCTGGTTTACAGGTTTCTGTCAGTTTTTCAACTGTACAGCATGGTGACCTGGTTACATATACATAGATTTGTCACAAGTGATTAGACATAGTTCCTGGTGCTATACAGCTGGATCTCCTTGCCTTTCCATTCCAAAGGCAATAGTCTACAACTATTAACCACAGACTCCCATCCCATCCCACTCCTCCCCCACCCGCTTGGCAACCACAAGTCTGTGATTTTCTTTTCTGTAGAAAGGTTCATTTGTGCAGTCTATTAGATCCAGTTATAAGTGATATCATATGGTATTTGTCTTTCTCCTCTGATTTACTTCGCTCAGTATGAGGGTCCCTGATTTCATCCATGTTGCTGCAAATGGCATTGTTTTATTCTTTTTTATGGCTGAGTAGTATTTCATCGTGTATGTATACCACATCTTCCTAATCCAATCCTCTGTCGATGGATATTTGGGTTGTTTCCATGTCTTGGCTGTTGTGAATAGTGCTGCAATGAATATGCGAGTGCATGTCAGACTCAGATTTCATCAGTTGTCTCACATCTTTTCTGGTCCAGGATCAAATCCAGGATCACACATTGCTCTTGGGTGCCATGTCCCCTCGGCTCCTTTCATTTAACTGTTCCTCAATCTGTCTTTCTCTTTCATGACCTTGACACTTTTGAAGACTTCTGGCTAGTTATTTATTTACTTATTTTGTATTAAAGTATAGTTGATTTACAGTGTCATTCCAATTTTCCTGTACAGGAAAGTGGCCCAGCTATTTAAATATATATATACACACACACACACACACACACACACACACACACACACACACACACACACACACACACACACAAACACATATACACACACACACACACACACACACACACACACACACACACACACACACACATATATACACACACTCTTTCTTATATTATCTTACATCATGGTCTCTCCCAAGAGATTGGATATAGTTCCCCTGGCCAGTTATTTTATAGACTGTCCCTTAGTTTAGATTTCTGACATTGTCTTATGATGGGGTTGAGGGTTCACATTTTTGGCAGGAATGCCTCAGAGCTGATGTGCCCTCAGTGCGCCTCTTGGGCTTTGTGATGTTGCTGGGTCTTATAACTGGTGATGTTAATAAGGTAACATCTGCCAGGTTTCTCTACTGTAAAGTTACTGTTTTTCTGTTTGTATTTAGCAGTCCTCTTGTGAGAAGATACTCTGAGATGCTGTAAATACAGTCTTGGTCATTGTGCTTTCACACATTTCTTTTTTTTTTTTTTTCCCCACTACTTAATGAATTTTATTACAATTATAGGTGTACAAAAATCATCACAACTCAATTTTATAGCATTTACATCCAAATCCTCAGTGCATCCCCCCACTGCCCCCCCAGCTTGTCTCATTTGGAAACCATAGGTTTTCCAAAGTCTGTGAGTCATTATCTGTTCTGCAGAGACGTTCATTGCGTCCTTTTTTTTAGTTTCCACATGTAAGCAGTAGCATTTGATGTTGGTGTCTCATTGTCTGACAGGTTTCACTTCGCATGATAATTGCTGGGTACATCCATGTTGCTATAAATGTTGTTATTCCGTTCCTTTTAATGGCTGAGTAATATTGCATTGTGTATATGTACCAGATCTTCCCTGTCCACTCCTCTGTTGATGGGCATTTAGGTTTTTTCCATGACTTGGTTATTGTATAGAGGGCTGCAGTGAACACTGGAGTACATGTGTCTTTTCGAGTCATGGTTTCCTCTGGGTAGATGGCCAGGAGTGGGATTGCTGGATCAAAGGGTAATTCTATTTTGAGTTTTCTGAGGAATCTCCATACTGTTTTCCACAGTGGTTGCACCAATTTGCATTCCCACCAACAGTGTAATAGGGATCCTTTTTCTCCACACGCACTCCAGCACTTACTGTTTGTAGACTTTTTGATGATGGCCATTCTGGCTGGTGTAAGGTGGTACCTCATAGTGGTTTTGATTTGCATTTCTCTAATAATGAGTGATGTTGAACATCTTTTCATGTGTTTATTTGCCATCTGCGTGTCTTCTTTGGGGAATTGTCTGTTTAGATCCTCTGCCCATTTTTTGATGGGGTTGTTTGTTTCTTTGGTGTTGAGCTGTAGGAGGTGTTTGTAAATTTTGGAGATGAATCCCTTGCCAGTCGATTTGTTTGCAAATATTTTCTCCCATTCTGTGAGTTGTCTTTTTTGTTTTGTTTAGGGTTTCCTTTGCTGTGCAGAAACTTTTAAGTTTAATTAAGTCCCATTTGTTTATTTTTCTTTTTGTTGTCATGACTCTGACAGGTGGATCTGAGAAGATGTTGCCGTCATTTATGTTGGAGAGTGTTTGGCCTATGTTTTCCTCTAAGAGTTTTATAGTATCTGGTCTTCTGTCTAGGTCTTTAATCCATTTTGAGTTTATTTTTGTGCATGGTGTTAAGAAGTGTTTTAATTTCATTTTTTTGCATGTGGCTGTCCAGTTTTCCCAGCACCACTTATTGAAGAGGCTGTCTTTTCTCCAATGTATATTCTTGCCTCCTTTGTCATAGACTAGGTGACTGTAGGTGCGTGGGTTTAATTCTGGGCTTTGTATCCGGTTCCACTTGTCTATATTTCTGTCTTTGTGCCAGTACCATATGGATTTGAGGACTGTAGCTTTGTAGTATATTCTGCCTGCCTTTGTAGTATAGGGAGCCAGATTCCACCATCTGTGTTTTTCTTTTTCAGGATGTCTTTGGCTATTCTGGGTCTTTTGTGCTTCCAAACAAACTTTAAAATATTTTGTTCTAGTTCTTTGAAAAATGTCCTTGGTAATTTGATAGGGATTGCATTGAATCAGTAGATTGTCTTGGTAATAAAGTCATTTTGATAATATTGTCTTCTAGTCCAAGAGCATGGTATGTCTTTCCATCTGTTCATCCCATCCTTGATTTCTTTCATCAGTGTCTTATAGTTTTCAGAGTACAGGTCTTTTGTCTCTTTAGGTAGGTTTATTCCTAAGTATTTGATTCTTTTCGATGTGATGGTAGACGGGATTGCTTCCCTAATTTCTCTTTCTGATCTTTCCTGGTTAGTATGTAGAAATGCAGTTGATTTCTGTGTATTAATTTTGTATCCTGCAACTTTGCCAAATTCATTGATGAGCTCTAACAGTTTTCTGGTAGAGTCTTTAGAATTCTCTAGGTATAGTATCATGTCATCTGCAAATAGTGATAGTTTTACTTCTTCCTTTCCAATTTGGATTCCTTTTATTTCTTTTACTTCTCTGATGGCTGTGGCTGGGACTTCCAAAACTATGTTGAATGGTCGTGGTGAGAGTGGGCATCCCTGGCTTGTTGCTGATCTCAGCAGGAATTCTTTCAGCTTTTCACCATTGAGAATGATGTGAGCTCTGGGTTTGTCATAGATGGCCTTTATTATGTTGAGGTAGGTTCCCCCTATGTCCACTTTCTGAAGGTTTTTTTTTTATCAGAAATGGGTGTTGGATTATGTCAAAGGCTTTTTCTGCATCTATTGAGATGGAGTGTTGTATCTTTGTTTTCATTTGCTTCTAGGTATTTTTTAATTTCCTCTTTGATTTCTCCAGTGATCTATTGGTTGTTTAGTAGCATGTTGTTTAGTCTCCATGTGTTTGTACTTTTTGCCATTTTTTTTCTTGTTGTTGATTTCCAGTTGTATAGCATTGTGGTCAGAGCAGATGCTTGATATGATTTCAGTTTTCTTAAAGTTACCGAGGCTTGATTTGTAACCCAGGATGTGATCAATCTTAGAGAATGTTCCATGTGCACTTGAGAAGAATGTGTATTCTGTTGCTTTTGGATGGCATGTCTGATAAATATCTGTTAAGTCCATCTGATCTAATGCTTCATTCAGGGCCTGTGTTTCCTTATTTTCTGTCTGGATGATCTATCCATTGCTGTAAGTGGGGTGTTAAAGTCCCCCACTACGATTGTGTTATTGTTGATTTCTCCTTTTAAGGTTTTTAGCGGTTGCCTTGTATATTGTGGTGATCCTATGTTGGGTGCATAGATATTTAAAATTGTTATATCTTCTTCTTGGATTGATCTTTTGATCATTATGTAGTGCCCTTCCTTGTCTCTTAAGATGTTCTTCATTTTAAAGTCTATTTTGTCTGATATGAGTACTGCTACTCTGGCTTTCTTTTGATGCCCATTTGCATGGGATATTTTCTTCCATCCTCTGACTTTCAGTTTGTATGTGTCCTTAGAAGTGAAGTGGGTCTCTTGAAGACGGAATATATATGGGTCTTGTTTTTGTATCCATTCAGCTAGCCTATGTCTTTTGGTTGGGGCATTCAGTCCCCTTAACTTTTTTTTTTTTTTTTTTTTGTCTTTTAGCATTTTTTCTAGGGCCGCACTCGCGGCATATGGAGGTTCCCAGGCAAGGGGTCTAATCGGAGCTGTAGCCGCTGGCCTATGCCAGAGCCACTGCAACGTGGGATCCGAGCCATGTCTGCAACCTACACCACAGCTCACGGCAATGCCAGATCCTTAACCCACTGAGCAAGGCCAGAGATCGAACCTGCAACCTCATGGTTCCTAGTCGGATTTGTTAACCACTGAGCCACGACGGGAACTCCTCAGTCCATTAACTTTTAAGGTAATCATTGATATGTATGTTCTTATTGCCATTGTATTAACTGTTTTGGGTTTTTGTTGCTCTTTTTTCTTCCCTTAATCTCTTGTTGTCTCCTCTCACAAGATGACTATCTTTAATGTTTTATTTGAGTTTATTTTTCTTATTTCTTTGTGTATCAGTTGTAGATTTTTGGTTTGCAGTTACTCCGAAGTTTTGATATTGGAGCCTATATATAAATGAGATTAAGTCGTTGGTTTCTTAATTGCAAGTACGTCTCCAGTGTCCTGCATTTGTGCTCTCTTCTCA
>PVHT020003144.1:48496-59383 GCA_004024745.2 Catagonus wagneri | reverse complement strand
TTCCATTCTGTGGGGCTTCCCTTGTGGGAGGTATGGGGTTGTTTCTATCGCGTAATCGCCCCTCCTACCTCTTGATGTGATCTCCTCTCTGTCTTCTGGAGCAGAGTATCTTTTTGAAAGTTTCTAGTCCATTTGGTTGAAGGTTGCTCGGCATTTGGTTGTAGTTTTGTTGTTTTGAGGAGAGAAGTTGAGCTCCAGTCCTTCTGTTTCCCCATCTTAATCCCTGAATCTGCTTTCACACATTTCTTGACATTTTGTTCCTTACTGAAAACAAATGTGAACATGTATTGTATTAAGTATCCTTTTCTATATTTTGCAATATAAATAGCCAAAGTTCGGAAAGGGTTTGAGGAAGTTATCTTTAACCATCAAGTTAAAGATGGTTACAAGTTTGGTTGTAGGTAGGCCTTTAGATATGTTTTCACGAAATATACTGAAAAAGAGGTTGTGGCCTATACTGGGCCTCTTTTTTATTTTATTTTTTTTTGCTTTTTAGGACCTCACATGCAGTGTATGGAGGTTCCTAGGCTAGGGTTCTATTTTAAGCTGAAGCTGCTTGCCTACCTCACAGCTCGTGGCAATGCCAAATCCTTAACCCACTAATGAGTACAGGGATTAAACCCTCAACCTCATGGTTTGTAGTCATATTCATTTCCACTGTGCCACGATGGGGACTCCTGGGCCTCTTTTTTTAGATGTGCAGCCTGATATATTAAGTTCCTCTGTGTGCTTTAACTGGAGGGTTTAAAGCAAATACCTTTTTTTACCTGTCTTGTCACATTTCTTACCCAGAGAAGTCTTCTGGCCTTTGTCAATTGACAGCTTCACGTGGACGTAAAAGCTAATCCTTTGATGCTCTAGGCAATGTTTTCATCAATACATTGTCTTTCTTGTTAATTTAGACATTCTTACTATAGGAGAGTAGATTGTGTGTGCTAGTTGTGGTGAGGGGGTGGGAGAGACGGAAATACTCTTAGTGAGAGTTCTATTGTGAAGCATGTTTGCATGGTGCCAGGAACATTGGACTGAGAACGGGAGACATCCGTGTAGTCTTGGCTCCTTTGTTAAGAAGCCTGGGTAACTTAACTTCTGGGAATCTGTATCCTCATCTGTAAAATGAGTGTGTTATACAAGGTCAGAGGCCAACAGACAGTAAATCGGGGTCTCAGAATTTGGAGGCTTAGGATGTTTTCATTCACTCTGTCACTTGGTGCCTTGTTTCTCTCTCAGCCGAGACCCCCAATCAGAAGCCCAGTGGGTTAAGGCTGGCTTTCAGAGAGAATGAGGCCAACTGTAGTCTTTGTCTGTTAACATCCCCCACACCCCTTTTTTTTTTTTTTTCGCTGCATCTGCAACATGTGGAACTTCCCAGGCCGGGGATTGAACCCACCCTACAGTAGTAACAGTGCCAGCTCCTTAACCTGCTAAAACACCAGGGAACTCCCTCTCAGCCCTTTAGAACTAACCTGTGGCCACCTTTCCTTCCCTCTTGCTGATCTCGTTTCAGCAGCCCAGTAATCACTGGGTTTGAGTCTGTGTTGGGGGTCCCTCAAGATGAAGTCTTAGCAATAGGTGGAGTTTCCCCCTGAAGCCATGGGGTAGGATTTCTGGAATGTGCAGGCCCAGGTACTTTCCATGTTCTTTGGTTCTTTCCATGTGTTATTTTGTGTCATCCCCACAACTCCATGCGTGAGGTGTTAGGATTCCCCATTTTGCACAAGTGGGAACCAAAGTTCAGAGAGGTTGTGAGGTGTGTCTGATGGCTAACACAGTCTTCCTTCTTGGGCCTAAAAAAGTAGCCAACACAGAAGAGAAATTTATTCTTATTTCCGTGTGATGCTATGAAATGTTTAGAAAGCAAACGTTTTCCTTTTTTTTGTCTCCTAGAATAAGCAAAGCAAAGAAGAAATCAGAAGGCTTGACTCAGAGCATGGTGGACCGATGTATTCAGGTACACAGTTGCTTTAGTTGGTTTCCTCAGCTAGGCTTGCCCTTCTGTTACCTTTTTGGCTTTGTCTTGTTGGCAGTAGCTTCCTGACTCTGGACACACATACCCCTTTCTCACAATAAAGAAAAGGGGAAAGAAAGAGGGGAGAGGGAGAGTAATGCTCTCAGACATGAGCAAAGCCTGAGGGGAGAGGGGTTTACTGGAGGAGGGGTAAAGCGTGAACTCCCAGAGTGCCACCTCGGGTGCAGGGCGCAGGCTCTTGCTGGTCTTTGGCTGAGGCTGGACTTGGTGCCAGGCTTTGTGTGCAGGAAGGACCAGCACAGCTGAAGTCAAAGCCAAGGTGAATTCGTTTTAGTAGGAACTCTTGGGGAAGTTCTGGTTCTCCAGACAAGGACTCGGAGGCCTTGGCCCCTGTACCCTAGGATGAGATCGTGGACTTCCTGACTGGAGTGCTCACTCGCACTGAGGGGCATGTGGGCTCAGAGCCTCGGGATCAGGATGCTGAGAAGAAGAAGAAGCCCCGGGATGTGACCCGCAGAGACCTGGCCTTTGAGGTCCCCGAGCGGGGCAGTCGACCGGTGTCACCAGCTGCCAAGCTGCCTGCCTCACCCTCGGGCTCGGAGGTAATGCAGGCAGGGAGGGAGCCCCTTTCCTGGGGAATCAGGACTGCACAGCCGGTTCCTTGACTTCCCAGGGGTGCCTGTTGGTTCCTGCGAGGGGAATTCCTGACAAGAATTCTAGGGGGACCTGATGATTGACAGTCAACCCAAACGACCTTGGCTTGGTCCTTGTCCTTCTTAACCTACTCAGGATCTCTCCAGTGTGTCCAGTAGCCCCACCTCCAGTCCCAAGACCAAAGTGACCACGGTGGCCTCTACTCAAAAGTCCAGTCAGATCGGAAGCACTCAGCTGCTGAAGAGACATGTGCAGCGGACAGAAGCTGTGCTGACCCACAAACAAGCCCAAGGTATAGCCGCCTGGCCCAGGGGCCTCTCTTGGCTTCTGTCGTATCTGGTTGATGTCATGGGCATTTGGAAAGTATTGGCACCTGGAAAGCTTTTTCCAGGGATGTGTGAGAGGCACCCTTTCCCACATTCTGTCTGGGCAAAATTAGGTTGAAATAAATACCAAGTGCTGTTTTCAGGGGTGAAATTATCACAAAAGGTCTGTGCATTAGTGTGGCTGCCTAGTTCTACTAATGACAGCTCGTCTTGGGGTTTGGGAAAGGAAATTAGGCTTCATGAGCTGACTCCGTGTATACTGGCCTCAAATTTTTTTCTGGCTCCCAGTTGGAACATCTTCTGTTTTGGGCCCTACCCAGTGACTCCTACGTCAGGAAGCTGTCTGGGTCCCACAGACAGGGTGATTGGCTGTGTTCAGCAGGTTCTAAGCAACTCTGCCACTATTGTGTCCTTCCTTTGTTTTGCCCTTCAAGAGTTAAGATCCTGGAGTGCCTGTTGTGGCTCAGTGGTAACAAATCTGACTGGTATCCATGAGGATGCGGGTTCAATCCCTGGCCCCGTGCAGTGCGTTAAAGGATCTGGCCTTGCCGTGAGCTGTGGTGTAGGTCGCAGATGTCGCTCAGATCCCATGTTGCTGTGGCTGTGGCTGTGGCCTGCAGCTGCAGCTCCAATTCGACCCCTAGCCTGGGAACCTCCATATGCTGCGGGTGCAGCCCTAAAAAGCAAAAAAAAAAAAAAAAAAAAAGAGTTAAGATCCCCACACTGGGACTTTCAGTGAAGTTTTTCTGGAGTCTCTGCAGAGAGGTTTTACATTAGATTGGGAAGTATTTTTCTGGTTGAAATTAGAAATTAGAGTTTGGAGAACAGTGAGTGCGTTGTAAGGAGCTGTGGAAAAGGAGCCTTCAGCAGTAGTGTCTCTATCCCTGCCCCCACTTGATCCAGTTGGAAAGCCCCGAGGTGGGGACTCTTGGGCACTGGTGTTTGGTGGTGTGTCCAGGAGGTTCTCAAGTGCCTGGGAAGAGCTGGCTGTCAAGTAGTGAGACGTGGAAGTGACAGGAGGCCTGTCTACTCTCTTCCCCTTTGTGGTTGTGTTTCTTCTAGTGGAGCCAGAGGGTCAGAACTTAGACCCAGGCCTTTTACAAGGTTGCCTGCAGGGTGGTGCTAACAAGGAGCAGAAGTGTGAGTGGATCGGTGAAGACAAAAAAGAGGCCAGGCCCCTGGGTCCACGTGGATGCTCTGTGACCTGAATCTTCATAAGTAGTGGGCAGAGCCGGTTTCCCAATGGGCGGTGTCCCTTTAGGCTTTTGATGAAGAGAGAGCCCATGCTTCTGGGGGCACTGACTAGTTGAGAATGTAGGGAGTTCTGGAAGGCGGACTCGTGAGCTGGGTTGGAAGTGGGACCCAGAGTATCACGGAGGAGAGCCCCCGCTCCAGCAGCTTGGCTTCTGCAGAGCTTGTGGGCAGGCAGGATGATAACAGCCGACATTGATGGGCCCTTGCTGCGTTCTTTGCCCTCTTCTTGGCGTTTGACTTGCATAGTCTGGTTACTGGCCCCACAAGGCAGGTACATTCATTATTTTCAGTTGATGGGTGATTCCAAGGAGCTGCTAACTGGCTGAGTCAATTTCAAAGCCTGCAGTAATTCTAGAAAAAGCCCCTGTTGACCATTTTCCAGACATTTTCATATCTGTTTCTTATTCCCTCTCTTTTTTCCTGTCTCTGGCTGGCTATGATTCTGTAATTCTTTCTGATTCATTCCAGCTCAGTTTGCTGCTTTTCTGAAACAAAACATGCTGGTGAGGAAAGCTCTTCCTCCCGGCACCTCCTCCTGTCTCTTTGGTGAGTATTGCGCTTTCTCTCACCATCTCACCCTGTTCTCTGCTTCTCTCCCCTTCTCCTTCTTATTTCTTCCCCAGCTCTGCCTCTCATTTGTCTCTGTTTGGTTTCTTCCTGATCTTTTCTCTCTGCATTTTCCTCTGTTCTGATTTTTTCCTTTGCAGATCCTTTTGCACACTCCACAGTCTTTGCCTTCCCCCATTCCTTTCTGTTTACTTCTCACACTGTTCTCCTTTTGTCTCCTACTGTAGTTTTTGGCTTTTGGTTCTTTCTCCTGAGTGTACCTGTGGTCCATTGCCTGTGAGCCTGAATTTCCCTGTGTTTTTCTCTTCCTTCCATCCTGGCCTCTGAAAGTACTCATCAGCATAAAAGCTGTAGCTCCCTTCCCTTTTACCCTCCTTCCTATTCTGATTTTAGTCAATGCGTTTGTCCCCTAAGCAGTCTTCAGCTGGCTGTGCCCTGACTCTGGTCTAGGGTAGCTCCCTGTGGCCCTGGCCAGCCCTCCCCATTTCTCGTGTGACTCCTGCCTTCCTCCCACCCCAGCCTTGATGCTAGGAAGGACTGGGGTGGGCTTCTTAAAGAGGAGGAGGTCTCAGAGGAAACCTGAAGGATGGCTAGGCGTCTAGGAGGGCTTGGCCACATGTTGGATGCATCTGCTTGATTGAGTGGAGGGGGATGCCCATGTCTGAAGAGATGGCCTTTTGCTGTACTAGTACCAATGACTGGGGACCAGGTTGTGACATGGCCGCTGTTTCCTGTTACTTCTGGGCAGGAGCTGCAAAGTTGTCTTGGCTGAGACCCTCCCTTGCCCAGTAGTTACCCAAAGCCAGCCTTAAGTCGGTGAGAGCCCTTCTCATTGTCTCCATTTGGCGAGCCCACCCTCAGCCTTGAGCTCTTAGGGCAGGGTGGGACTCAGAGCTTTGTGGAATTCTCTCTTTTAGGGAGGACTGAGTCACCTGTTCCTCTCTTGCTCCTTCACAAGGTGTTGACTGTTCTCCAGCTATGTGATGTGGGGAGGGCATGAGAACTGTCACATTCTTTGAGTCCAGAAAACCCTACTTAGGTCCACTGTGGTGAACCCTCTGTTTCCTGATTGACCTTTGCCAGACAAAGTCAGGATGCCATCTCCTTTCTTTTTGTCCCCACCAACTCAGAACCCCCTTCCCTCCGACTCCAGGACAGGGTGAGGATGGGGGCAGAGACGTGTGAGAGGCCAAGGTGGACTTGTCCGCAGAGGGCCCAGAGCCTCAGTACCCCCATGCATGTGGTGGGAAGGTTCTGTGTTGCCACACAGCCATGCCCGGGCTGGCCCCGTCGGGGTCTGTTGGGCCTTTTTGGATCGTGGAGAACTTCACCGCAGTTCTGTTTCTTAGTTCCTATTTCATCAGAACAAACGGAAGAAGCCGAGAAAGAGGATCTCAGGGTCCAGCTGAAGCGGCACCATCCCTCCAGCCCTCTTCCTGGCAGTAAGAGCTCCAAGCGACCGAAGATCAAGGTGTCCCTTATCTCCCAAGGGGACACAGCTGGAGGGCCTTGTACTCCTTCCCCAGGAGGAGCTCCAGAAGGTGAGGTTCTCATGCCTGTGTAAGTAAACTCTGACTGCACCCCCTGCGGCCCTGCCCAGGCACAGAGTGTTGCCTTCTTGGTGGCTGCTTGCTCAGTGGCTCAGCTTCTCTGCCAGTGCAAGAGGTGCCTGCAACAGAGACAGCACGAGGTTGCACATGAGGAGAAAGTGGGCAGCAACCTGATCTGAACTAGGATCAGGGAAGCAGGAAGATCAGAGGATGCTGTGGGGTCATTCAAAATATCATACATTTTGTTCTTTTTTTGGTTTCAATTAAAGATAATGAAATATTCCATAAAGTTTAGAAAATAGAAGGAAAAAATAACCACGGCTCTCCTTACTCTAATGTAGCCATCCTTCATTTTTCATCTTGCTGTCTTTTCCATAAGACCTTGCATTTCATCTGGGCCCGGAAAGGTCAGGGCCGGGAGGGACTGACCAGTGGCCTTAAGAGTTTTCTGTTTCACAGCCGCAGGAGGGAAGCCTATCAGCATGACACTGGGGCAAGCTTCTGTAGGGGCCAAGGAGCTCACGGGACTTCTCACCACGACCAAGTGAGTGTTTCCTGGTCTCTCTCTACCCTTCTTTCTCTTCCCCTTTTCTCTGGTGCATTTAGTGCTTTGGTAGATGGTGGATTCTGGTTTCTGTCCATTTTGTTTTTGTGACTTCTGTCTGAATGGGATGTCTGGGTCAACTCAGTTTATTTTTAAAGTTTACAAAGCATCCTGTAGCCTTTGTCTCAATGCCTGAGTTTTTCCTTTAGGCTTGATCTTTGGAAGGACTAGAGGCTGGATTCAGACGGTGGGACGAAGAAATCAGTGGTTCTAGCTTTGTGTCCGTTGCTGAAAGCCCTTGCTGGGTTTCACTCTGGACCCTCCTTGTGTTGCCAGGATCTGCTCCCCTCTGACCTTTAGATAATGGTGCTCTTGTCTTTGTCTGCAGGTCAAGTGTTTCGGAAGGGGGAGTCCCAGCCAGCCCAGCATCCTCAGTGGTCTCCAGCAGCACTGCGCCCAGTGCCTTGCATGCACTCCAGAGCCGCCTTGTGGCCACCTCTCCTGGCAGCTCCCTCCCAGGTAACTTGGCCTCCCAGCGAAGTCTTGGGCTGCAGCTAGAGGGTGGTCCTGGGAAAGCATCCTTGGAGCTGCAGGAAGCTCCATGGTTTTCCTAAAATGGTCCAAATGTGAGCATGTTGGGACATGAAGAGTGAGTCCAAGGCAGTGTCAGGCATAGTACTTTTCCTCGTGTGGGCATCTGACGTGCATCTTTTTGAGAGCACTAGGAAAGTCCGAGGGGAAGAGTGTCAGTGCTGGAGTTGGTTGTCGGTTGAGGGTGGACGGGTACAGCTGCTCGTGGGATAAGTGACAGCCTGTGCTGATGTCTGCTGTATCCTCTCCTAGGGTCCACATCAGCCAGCAGCCTCCTCCAGGGCCTCAGCTTCAGCTTGCAGGATATCAGCAGCAAGACCACTGGTCTCCCAGCAAACCCCTCCCCAGGGCCAGTCCCACAGGTGCACATCTGCTTTCCTCTGGGCTGGGCAGGTGTGGGAGGAGGCCTCCTCAGCTTATCTGGTTTTGGCAGGGAAGCTGGGTCTGGAGTCCGGGACAAGGAAAAATAGTCTTCTGACTTCACCACTGGGAACTACCAAAGGTTAAGGCTCCACCACTTACTAAGTGACTGTGGGCAGGTTTCTTAATCTCTCTGTTATCTTTGTTTTCTTGTTTGTAAAATGATGGTGCTAGAAGCTCCCTCACAGGGTTGTTTTGAGAATTAACTAGGATAATGTATGGAAAATGCCTGGCAGAGTACCTTGCATGTGGTAGGCACACAGTACCTGGTAGCCCTTAACACCCCGGGCCCTCCACACTCGACCGTTGCTGTTGGGCAGCAGCTTCTGATCACTTGGGCTTGTGTGTCCCACAGGCCACCAGTGTGAAGTTGCCCACCCCCATGCAGAGCCTGGGTGCCATCACTACGGGCACCAGCACCATTGTCCGTACCATTCCTGTGGCCACCACTCTCTCCTCCTTGGGTGCCACTCCTGGTGGGAAGCCCACAGCCATCCACCAGCTGCTGACCAATGGGGGCCTCGCTAAGTTGGCAAGCAGCCTCCCTGGCCTGGCTCAGATCTCTAACCAAGCATCAGGTGAGTCTCTCATGAGAACCGTGGGGACTCCCAGATATGGGATCTTCCTCCAGCACCTTCCCATCTCACATGGGCAAGGTGCAATGTCGAACCCAGCCCCACAGGGTCCTGTCCTTGACCCTCATGGACGTGTGGGTCCATCCCCCAGAGAGGTTGAGAGAACACAGGCTGTTCCTGTTGCCTTTCAGACTGATTGACAGCGCGTAGATGACCTAGCTGGGGAGAAGGCCGAGGCGGGATGCTGAGGGGGGCATGTTACTTGGGAAAGAAAGTCTCCAGGAAAGGAAAGTGGAGGAGGGGACCAAAAAAAGCCTACTACTCTCTCTCTGTCTCTTTCCCTCTCTCAGGCTTGAAGGTCCCCACCACGATTACTCTGACCCTACGTGGCCAGCCCAGCCGAATCACCACGCTCAGCCCCATGGGCTCCGGAGCAGCCCCATCCGAGGAGCCCATCTCCCAGGTGCTGCCCTCCAGCTCACAGGTGAGTCTGTCTGGGGAGCCTGAGGACACAGGCTCTGATGCTGGGAAGCGTGGGGCCGGCTGACTGGCTGATTAGAGGAGCTGGAGCACTAGGCAGACCGGGTACCTAGCACGTTCGAGTTTGCAGCTTTGTGACCGAGCAAGTCATGGACCTCTTTGAGTCTCCTTTTCTGAACCACTCCCTGGATTGTTGTGAGCATTAAATATAGAAATACATTGAAGTGTGTAGCAGTACCTAAGTAACGTTTCTGTTTTCTTCCCCTCCCTGTCCCTTTCCCCTCCCACTCTTAGTTTATCTCTAAGAGGTCTGGTAGAGGCTAGTTAACGAATACTCTCTCTTTGACCAACAATTTTCCAGCATTGTGCCATTCCAGATGTTGGTCTTCATTGCTGTCTTTTCAGGCCACAATTAGGTTGTTGTAGTCACCATCAATTTCTCTTAGCTGGTCTGATTTCTATTATGACCTTTTCAAGTAAAATGTTTCTAATTTTTTTTATTATTATTTTTTCCCCATTACTTAATGAATTTTATTACAATTATAGATACACAAAAATCATCACAACTCAATTTTATAGGTGTACAAAAATCATCACAACTCATCCTAAACCCTCAGTGCATCCCCCCACCCCCAACTTCTCTCATTTGGAAACCATAAGTTTTCCAAAGCTGGTGAGTTAATATCTGTTCTGCAAAGAAGTATATTGCGTCCCTTTTTTTCTGTTTCCACGTTTAAGTGGTAGCATTTGATGTTGGTGTCTAATTGTCTGACAGGTTTCACTTCGCATGATAATTGCTGGGTCCATCGGTGTTGCTATAAATGTTGTTATTCCGTTCCTTTTAATGGCTGAGTAATATTCCATTGTGTATATGTACCAGATCTTCCCTATCCACTCCTCTGTCGATGGGCATTTAGGTTGTTTCCATGACTTGGCTATTGTATAGAGGGCTGCAGTGAACACTGGAGTACATGTGTCTTTTCGAGTTATGGTTTCCTCTGGATAGATGGCCAGGAGTGGGATTGCTGGATCAAAGGGTAAATCTGTTTTTAGTTTTCTTAGGAATCTCCATACTGTTTTCCACAGTGGTTGCACCAATTTGCATCCCCACCAACAGTGTAATAGGGATCCTTTTTCTCCACACGCACTCCAGCACTTACTGTTTGTAGACTTTTTGATGATGGCCATTCTGGCTGGTGTAAGGTGGTACCTCATAGTGGTTTTGATTTGCATTTCTCTAATGAGGAGTGATGTTGAACATCTTTTCATGTGTTTTTTGGCCATGTGTATGTCTTCTTTGGAGAATTGTCTGTTTAGATCTGCCCATTTTTTGATGGGGTTGTTTGTTTTTTAGGTATTGAGCTGTAGGAGATGTTTGTAAATTTTGGAGATGAATCACTTGCCAGTCGATTCGTTTGCAAATATTTTCTCCCATTCTGTGAGTTGTCTTTTTGTTTTGTTTAGGGTTTCCTTTGCTGTGCAGAAACTTTGAAGTTTATTTTATTTTTCATATTAACAATGAATTTTATTTCAGTTATAGGTGTACAAAGATCATAAGTCAATACAATAGATTTTGTGTCCCAAACCCACAGTGCATCCCCCCACCCCCCAGATTGTCTTATTTGAAAAACCAAAGTTTTTCAAAATCTGTGAGTCATTGTCTGTTCTTCAAAGAAGTTCATTGTGTCTCTTTAGTTTCCACATGTAAGCAGTAACATTGGGTGTTGCTGTCTAATTGTCTGACTGGTTCCACTTCGTATGATAATTTCTAGGTTCATCCATGTTGCTATAAATGTTATTCCGTTCCTTTTAATGGCTGAGTAATATTCCATTGTGTGTATGTACCATATCTTCCCTATCCGCTCTTCTGTCGATGGGCATTTAGGTTGTTTCCATGACCTGGCTTCTTTCCTATCTAGCTGCTTTGGATGTAAAATTAGGTTGTTTATTTGAGCTT
>PVHT020003144.1:22321-40279 GCA_004024745.2 Catagonus wagneri | reverse complement strand
AATGAAGTGTAGAATAAAGACCAAAATCTGCCTCCTACCTAATGGTATTAACTTGAGAGCTTAGTTTTTATCTCAGTAAAATGGCTATATAATTACTCAGAGGGTTCTACTGGTGATTTTTTTTTTGATTTTTTAATTTTTTTATTATAGTTGATTTGCAGTGTTCTGTCAACTTCTGCTGTATAGCAAAGTGACCCAGTTATACATATATACTTTTTTTTTCTCATATCCTCCATCATGCTCCATCACAAGTGATTATATATAGTTCCCCATGCTATACAGCAGGATCTCATTGCTTATCCACTCCAAATGCAGTCCAAGCCCTAACCCCCAACTCCCAGTCTATCCCACTCTCTTCACCTTGGCAACCACAAGTCTGTTTTTCATGTCCATGAGTTACTTTTCTATAGATAGGTTCATTTGTGTTGTATATTAAATTCCACATATAAGTGATATCATATGGTATTTGTTTTTCTCTTTCTGACTTACTTCACTTAGTATGAGAGTCTCTAGTTCCATGTTGCTGCAAATGGCATTATTTTGTTCTTTTTTTATGGCTGAGTAGTATTCCATTGTGTATGTATACCACATCTTCTTAATCCATTCATCTGTCAGTGGACATTTAGGTTTTTTCCATGTCTTGGCTATTGTGAGTTGTACAGCAGTGAACATACGGGTGTATTTATCTCTTTGAATGAAAGCTCTGTCTGGGTATATACCCAGGAGAGGAATTGCTCGATTGTATGGTAGTTCCATATTTAGTTTTCTGAGGAATCTCCATACTGTTTTCCGTAGTGGCTGAACCAATTTACATTCCCTCCAACAATGAAGGAGTGTTCCCTTTTCTCCTCATCCTCTCTAGCATTTGTTGTTTGTTGACTTGTTAATGATGGCCATTCTAATTGGTATGAGGTGGTATCTCATTGTAGTTTTGATTTGCATTTCTCTAATAATTAGTGATGTTGAGCATTTTTTCACGTGCCTGTTGGCCATCCATATGTCTTCTTTGGAGAAATGTCTATTGAGATCTTCTGCTCATTTTTCAATTGGGTTGTTTGTTTTTTTTGCTGCTATTTGTATATTTTGGGGATTACGCTCATGTTGGTTGCATTGTTTGAAACTATTTTCTCCCATTCTATGGTTTCCTTTGCTGTGCAAAAGCTTGTAAGTTTGATTAGGTTCCATTGGTTTATTTTTGTTTTTATTTCTATTGCTTTGGAAGACTGACCTAAGAAAACATTTCTACAGTGGATGTCAGAGAACGTTCTACTTATTATGTTCTCTACTAGAAGTTTTATGGTGTCTTGTCTTATGTTTAAGTCTTAAGCCATTTTGAGTTTACTTATTTATGTCTTTTTTTAGGGCTGCACCCGCGGTATATGGAGGTTCCAGGCTAGGGGTCAAATTGGAGCTGTAGCTGCCAGCCTGCACTGCAGCCACAGCAGCACAGGATCTGAGCCATGTCTGAGACCTACAGCACCACAGCTCACAGCAACGCCAGATCCTTAACCCACAGTTCATGGCAACACCTTATCCTTAATCCACTGAGCGAGGCCAGAGATTGAACCCATGTCCTCATGAATACTAATTGCGTTCCTTAACCACTGAGCCGTGATGGGAACTCCTAGTTTGAGTTTATTTTTATGGGTGATTGTTTTCTTTTAGACAAAGGAGATGTTATTAGATTAAGACTTGCTGACTCAAAAGCGTCTAACAGTTACCTCAGTGTTCAGACTGCCAGGCAATATGACATCAGGGGAAGCACTGGGCTTTGGGTCGGGCTCTGTCTTCAGCTGGCTGTGTGATCCTGGGCAAATCACCTAACCTCTCTGGGCACTGGTTTTCCCATCTAGTCTAGTGAGGAAGTTGGCCTAAGTCAGTGATTGTTGTGGTGGCAGGATCAGTAGTGGCTGTCTCAGAATCTCAGGCTCTGGGAAGGTGATTTTTTTTTTTTTTTTGCTTTTAGGGCCATGCCCATGGTACATGGATGTTCCCAGGCTAGGGGTTGAATTGGAGCTGTAGCTGCTGGCCACAGCCACAGTCACATAGAATCTGAGCCACATCTGTGACCTACACCACAGCTCACAGCAATGCTGGATCCTTATCTCACTGAGCAAGGCCTGGGATCGAATCTTCATCCTCATGGATGCTAGGCAGATTCACTTCTTCTGAGCCACAGCGAGAACTCCTGGGAAGATATTTTTTTAAAGGTTAAGAAACAAACTGCCCATTTATGATATTTTTGAGATATTTGGAAATTTAAATACTACCTGGTTAATTGTTGATATTAAGGAGTTACTAACCTTTTTAATGTGTGATAATGGTTTTAAGCTTGAAAAAAAATCCTTTATTTTTGGGTTATATACTGCAGCATTTATGGAGAGACTGCATTTAAAAAGAAAAAAGGTTGTAAACACTCTAGATTTCTCTAAGGTCTGTGCAAGCACTTAATTATCTGTTTTGTTTCCGACTGTTTATGTTTTGTTTCTGACTGTTTACTGTGTGTCTCCTCTATGGAACTGGACTGTTGTGTAGGTGCTATAGCTGAGAAACTGCAGGAGGAGGGGGACGGGCAGGGACTGTGTAGTGTCCCGCTTAGGGTCCTGGGAATGGACTCCTTGCCTGCGGTCACAAGGTTTTTTTTCCTCTCTGGCCACACAATGAGCTGCTCCAGCTGGCAGGCGGCCCCTCCAGCTGTCCGTCCAGCCAGGGGGCATTGCTGGAGCCCCTGCCGCAGCCCCAGAGAGTGGGCTCACTGCAATGTGCTTCTGGGAAGGACCCAGTGCTCGTCCGCTCAGCCCGCCTCTGGGCAGGGTGAGCATCTGGGAGGTGGACCCTTTGAAGTTTTAATTGTGAAGCCCTTCCTCATTTCTTCTCTCCTGTGCCTCCATCTTCCCCTCTTACCACATCCTCAGAGATCTCTTAGGAGTTTTCCAAAGGTAAAATCTAGAGAAGTAGGGAAAACCCTTGTGAAGAAAGGGCTATCTCTACCTTACTTCCTTCTTCCTAAGCTGCAGAGCTCAACAAATTATGGCATCTTCCACAGCACTTAAAAAATGGTTCAGACCTGGGAGTTCCCACTATGGCTCAGTGGAAATGAACCTGACTAGTATCCATGAGGATTTGGATTTTGATCCCTGGGCTCACTAAGCGGGTTAAGGACATGTATGGCATGGCCCTGAGCTGTGGTGTAGGTTGCAGACACACAGCTCAGATCCCGTGCTGGCTGTGGCTGTAGTGTAGGCCAGTAGCTGCAGCTCGATTCGACCCCTGGCCTGGGAGCTTCCATGTGCTGCGGGTGCAGCCATTAAAAAAAAAGAAGAAAAGATAAGACCTGAAACAGTGCTATTTCAGTAAAGTCTTGGAAAACTTCCCTTTTAACTGTCACCCTAAACAGTTCACCTACTTCTTTCCCCTGCATTCTCTTGTTCTTATACCTAATAAGAGCTAATATTTGTGGTTGAACACATACTCTAGGTGCTTTATACAGGTTGTCTTATTTAACCTCACACCAACCTGGGGAGTAGGTGCTGTCACCTCTGTCTAACAGAAGAGGAAAAGGAGGCTCAGAGAGTATAAATCACTTGCCCTAGAATGTGGGAGAGGCAGGGTCTCTGACTCCAGAGCCCATGTCCTATTATTAAATCACTGGCTGCTAGAACTCATATCCTTGTGCATCTAGCTTTTTCCCTGTCAGAGAATTATTTCCTTGGAATAAATTCTCAGGAGTGGGATAATTGGGTCAGTGGGTCCAGATGTGTTAACCTGGCAACGTTTTGACCCTTGTTCACTGCCTCTCCTGCCACAGCGCCTGCCTCCTGCACCCTGAAGATGCCCGTGGTGTGTTCTCCTTTATCAGGTTGGTGATGGCTGCTGCACGGGGAGACCTGGGCACATGTGCTGTCCTGCTGAGCTGTCCACTGTCTGAAGACCTCTTTAACAAGTCATTTTTGCCTCTCTGACAACTGTCTTCAGGATTGGGCCTCTGGGTCTTGTGTAACCATTAGGCAAGGCGATGTGGTGCCAGCAAGTGGGGGGGCCTTGTCTTCTACAGGCCTGGCTCCCCTAATCCCGAGGTCTGCAGCAGATCTGGCCGTGTATGGATCAGAGGCACTTCTTCTCCAGCATTAGCTGTAGCTTGACAAGTGGCAGTGTTTGACTGCTCACTGCCTTTAAATAAAGGAGTTCTTCTTTGAAGTCGGGGCTGCCCTGAGCCAAGTCAGGAGGAAATGTCCATGTGGTCTGGAGCTGCAGGCTTTGGGACCCAGAGCCTTTGCTGAGGACCGGCATCATCCCAGCCTGCTGGCTGGTGGTATCAGAAGGGCTTGTTTTGTACATCACTGTCACCTCCACCGAGCAGCCAAGGGAGGAGTGCTCCCCGTACAGCTCACTCTTAGGAACCACACTGGATACCAAGTAGCCTGCTGAGAGCTGGGGATGCCTCAGTTTGGATACACAAGAGGACAAAGAGAACTGGGCTGTTGTTTTTCAGTCCCTTTGGCCTGAAAACTGTGGGAAGCAGCAGTTGCCAGGAGGTGAAAACCAGCTTCTTTCTTTTCTCCATCACGCTTTGGGCAGTTCCTGTATCCAGAAAGCCTGCAGGTCTGGAAAGGCTGAAGAGGAGGAGGGAAGAGCAAATGAAATGGCTTGAAGGGCATGTCAGTAATTCCTGTGGTGAAAAAAGGATTTTGGACTGGGACTAAGGAACTGTTGATTCAACTGGAGATGAGAAGAATTTGCCGCGCTAGAGGGAAGAAACCCAGCCCCTGAAGTTTCTGTCTCCCATGCTTGGAAGTGAAACGGGTAACTGCTAGATTCACATCTTGGCCATTGCAGGAAGCTTGGGCGTCAGCACAACGAAGGCTGTGCTTTAGGATTTCTGTTTCTGTTCTGTGAGACTTTTTGTCTTCTTGCTTAGAAGTGGGAAGATTATTGGCCTTGGCCTTGACCCTACTGTGCAGGGCTCTTGGTATTGGCCTGAACACTGGAGGTGAAGGTTCCTGAGAAGTGATCACTAAAGCTGGAGCTTTGAGCCTCTCCTTACGTCCTCACCGTACTGTGTGCAAGAGTATTTTAGATTTGGCTTCGAGTCTGTCCTCCAGAGCAGTCTCCCTTCCCTTCCATGCTCTAGAATGTCTCCAGCCAAGGTGACAAATAAAGCCAACCAGATATGACTCCTGAATATCTGTAGGCAGGGAGGGCCTACATCATGCCGTGGTGGGACTTGAGGTCCAGGGTCCTGAGCCATGGTGCAGCATATATCCCAACCAGGCCATCTGCGTTCAGTCCAGGAGCCTCACCTGCCTGTGGGTGGCAGCCAGAAGGATGTGCAGGAGTCTCAGACAAGGCAGGTTGGGGAGGTGCAGGCAGGGCCAGAAGTGAATATGCTGGGAGCGGAGAGGGCAGCTTATCACCTCCCTCCATGACCTCCTGCAGATCTGGTCTCAGCAGTGACTCACACAGAGGCTGCTTATTGTATTAGCTGACAGGTAACTGCTTTCTGAAATTCAGGAAGCATTTAGTAAGTTTGAGAAAATTAATAAAATCTGAAATTGAAAGAGACATCCAGGGTCAGGGGTTAATACCTTTACAGTTAGGACAATAACACACCAATAGGAACTGAGGACACTGAAACTGTGAGACTCTGTGAACCTTTTAGGAATCAGAGGTTCCTGGACAACCCATTCATGACTTAGGAGTGCAGTCTAGACAGCACTGAATGGGCACTCCTCAAAGTTGCTGGCCCAGTGTGTGCCGGGGCCAAAGGAAGAGCTTAATGCCTTGTCCTGTTTGTGTAAATCGTAGTGTGCTTCCCATGGATGATCTCCCGAGGCTTGGGCTGTACACCGTGAAGAATGCCAGAACTGGAGAAGGGGAGTTGTGAGAACATAGATTTTTCTCTACTGTGGAGGGACAGGCCAACAGGGAATGTGGTCGAACTCTATAGAATCATGTTCTCCAATTCCATACTTCTCCAGCACACTTAAAGTGTAAAAGGAAGCTTTCCTCTGCCTATCCCGTGGCAGACCTGGAGTCCATAGCCTCAGAAAGTCATACTACTGGCTGAAAATGTAGAAGGATCAAGAGGGCATTAGTTAAATTCTTGGATGACAGATGCATGGTGATGCCCAGTGGAAGATGTCCTTCTGCTTCGAGGAGGGTCAGTGATGGAGGATACAGACCTGTTTGTTCTTGGCTTTACCACTAGAACGGTCTTGGGCTGGATGGGTTACAGAGCTGAGCTGCTGTGATGGTTCTGTTCCTACGTTAGCCAAAACAGTAAAAAATAAAAACAACTTTGGGTTGCTTCAGCTTGTTTTCAGTGGACTTATGTTTATCATGATAAACACCCAGATGAAGTGGCACAGAAAATAAAAGCTAAGATATCGTGGTAATGCCAGTGATTGTCTTACTGATGCCTGGTGCTGTGAGGTGGGTACTGTAATTCCCTTTTACAGGTGAGGAAGCTGACACAGAGAAGTCACACAGCAGGAAGTGGCAGGAGCAGGACTGAGCCCAGGCAGTCTGATGCCAGTATCTGTTCTTCTCTGCACTGTGCTGGGGTCTGAGATAGGAGACCGAAGTGGATATTAGCACAGGAGGTGAGATGGTAGCTTGACCTTCGTGTGACCCCTTTCAGTTTATTTCCCACCAGGCCTAGAGTGATTGCTGCCGCCACAGTGGGCTCTTGGCTGGGCCTGAGTCAGGAGGTGGGGTCCCTTGCCCTTGGTCCTGAGAGATTGAAATCCATTTACACGTCCTAGATCTCTGTGCCCCTCAGGTAAATAACGACTTAGAGGTGAATGAATGAATTCCATTCTCCACATTATCTGTGAACTCGTATCCAAGAGGACTTTCCTTCCTGTCCTTAAATTCCAGGTCCCTGCATTCAGCATTGGAACCCTCTGTGGGTGGAAGCCATAGTTCTGGCATACTGCTCGGAGGTTCTGACACATGAGTTCATCCTGTTATCATCCTTAACAGACACCTAGCGTGTTCCTTCCTTCGCTTTCAACTCTGGTCTCACTGGCTTGGATGGGTCAGGTAAAGTGAGAGATGAAGATTAGATTGTTTAATCTAAAGCTGCTTAAACCTGCAGTATAAGGAACAGGCCATAGCAAATTATGATGCAAAAGAATTATGCCACCTTTTTATCTTCCTTTCTGAAGTGTGTATTCTCATCAGGGTTGACGGTTGCAAGAAGTAGGAACTGTTCACCACTCAGCAGTATTCACTCAGTAGGCAATTTCACTGATGGAGCCTGATGGTTTCTGTTACTTACCTCATGACGTCACGTGCCGTGGAATTGCCAGGAAGCAGTTTTGATCCTGTTGTCAGAGGACTTTTTTTCATCCCTTTGTGAGTGGCTGGTTTCTGTCTTTTCCATTCAGCTTCTGAACACAGTGAACCTGATTGAGTGAACTCACTTATGGGTTGGTTCTTCTTATCAAATCTCACCTCAGTCTAATAATATCATCCAGAGGATGAAGTCATATGGTTCATATTATTGTCTTTATGAGATAGAAGGGCTTTTTTAAAACGTTGGGCTATTTAGATGTGTGTGTTTCTTTTTAACTTGCAGTGATAGTATAGGGAGGTCACATGTTCACTTCATCCACTTTCCCTTAATACTTCAAGTTCACATAACTATAGCACAGTATCAAAGCCGAAAGTTAACCTTGGTACAGTGTATGTGTTTAGTTCTTGGTCATTTTATCCCGGTAATCATAATCAAGATACAGAACTGGCCCTTCCCCGAGAAGATCTCCTTCTCATTACTCCTTTTAGTCACACTCATCCCCTACCCCTCACCACTGCTGATCGGTAGCAACCACTCATCTTTCCTATATCTCTGTGTATAGAATCACATATAAATAGAATCCTCCAGTACATGACCTTCAGCATAATTCCTTTGGTGTCCACCGAAGTTGTGTTGTTTCAGTAGTTCCTTTCTTTTTACTGATGAATATGAATGTCCCATGGAATGGATGTACCATAGTTTATGACCATTCACCTATTAAAGGACATCTCGACTACTGCCAGTTTGGGGCTATTACAAATAAAGCTGCTGTGAACATTTGTAACCAGGTTTTTATGTGAACATTAGTTTTCATTTCTCTGGAATAAATGCCCAGTAGTGTGATTACTGGGTCACACAGTAGGGTTTTTTTTCAATTTTCTATTTTATACCGAAATATACTTGATTTACAACGTCATGTTAGTTTCATGTGTAACAGCAAAGTGATTCAGGTATACATATATCTTTTTCAGATTCTTTTCCCATATAGGTTATTACAGAATATTGAGTAGAGTTTCCTGTGCCATACAGCAGGTCCTTGCTGATTATCTTTTATTTAAAAAATTTTTTTTTTTAGTTGTGCCTGTGGCATGCAAAATTTCTGGGCCGGAGACTGAACCCATGCCATGGCAGTGACGACACTGGATTCTTTACCTGTTGTGCCACCAGGGAACTCCACTTTATTTTTTTATATTATATATAGTAATGTCTGTATGTTTATCTCCAACTCCTAATTTATCCCTTTCCCCCACCTTTCCCCTTTGGTAACCATAAGTTTTTTAAGTCTGTGAGTACTCTTTCTAGTTTGTAAATAGGTTCATTTGTATCATTTTTTAGATTCTGCATATAAATGATAACATGATATTTGTCTTCCTCTAACTTACTTAGTGTAGTAATCTCTAGGTCTATCTGTGTTGCTGTAAATGGCATTATTTTATTCTTTATTATGGCTAATATTACACTTTATGTATGTACCACACCTTCTTAATCCATTCCTCTGTCAGTGGACATTTAAGTTACTTTCTTGTCTTGGCTATTGTAAATAGCACTGCAGTGAATGTTGGGGTACATGAATCTTTTTGAATTATGGTTTTCTTCAGATATATGCCCAGGAGTGGGATTGCTGAATCATATAGTAGTTCTGCTTTTAGTCTTTTAAGGAACCTCCACACTGTTCTCCATGCTGGTTTTACCAGTTTTCATTTCCAGTAAGTTTCATTTTTTAAAGAGCTTTCAAACTTCCTAAGTGTTTGTTGTACCATTTTACATTCCCACCAGCTATGTGGGAGAGATCAGTTTATATGCATCCTTATCAACCTTTGATACTTTGTTTCTTGTTTTAGTCATTCTAATAGATGTCCTATGATGCCTCATTATAGTCTTTAAAATTTGTTGAGGTTTGTACATGGTCCAGGATCTGGTGGTCTATCAACATATATTTTCTATAGGTGCTTGAAAAGAATGGGTATTCTGTAATCCCCACTGTGGTACAATGGGATCAGCAGCATCTTTGGAGCCCTGGGAACGCAGGTTCAATCCCTGACCCAGCACAATGGATTAAGGATCCAGCATTGGTACAGCTGTGGTATGGGTCGAAACCGTGGGTTGGATCTAATCCCTGGCCTGGACAGCTGTGGCTGGATCTGATCCATGGCTCAGGAACTCCATAGGGTAGGAGGGTAGCCAAAAAAAAAAAAAAAAAAAGTATTCTGCTTTTTAGTGGAGAGTTTCATAAATGTTGGTAAAATTCTGTTGGTTGATGGTATTATTGAATTCTTATATCCTTGCTGATTTTCTGTCAAGTTTGTCCATCGGCTGTTGAGAGTGGTATTGAAATTTCCAACTGTAATTGTGGAGATGTCTGTATCTCCTTTCAGTTCTGTCTTTTTTTTTCCCCCACATATTTTGCAGCTTTGTTATCTGGTATATACGTATTCAGGATTTCTACATCTTTTTGGTGGCTTGATTCTTTTTATCATTATGTAATGTCTCTCACTACCTGGTAATTTTCTTTGCTCATGCTTACATTCCTCTGCCACCCAACGTAGTGTGTCAGGAGAGCCTTTATGACCTGTCTATGACTTCCCTTAGCTGCTCTGTAGCAATATATATATGTACTCATTGTCTTATTAATTAAGGTCATTCTTTTCAATATGGTTTTTTACTTATAAATTTATTTGGGTGCCACCTACGACTTTGGGATGTTGTCTGGCCTGGGTTAGATCTCCCAACGCAGCTCTTACTACAGCCACAGCAGTGGGACAGAAAGACTCTTAAGCCAAGCAGCCTCGAGGGAACAGACAGAGCTTTCTTAAAGATACCAATCAACCCTGCTGAATTCATGAGATCTGGTTTCTGTCAGCCTCCATAGCCTGGCGCTGTAATGAAAAGAGAGGCTCCTCTCAAAAGGTAAGAAGGAAATTTCCTTAGGTCTCTTGAGCGAAAAAAGCACAGGGATTAGCACTACTGCCCATCATTATGCCACTGAAGTCCCCCTGTTCATTCGTCAGCAGCCTCTCTCCACACACCTAAACCCCAACAGGGGCCAGTTAACGATTCAACACAGATGCTGTGTGGGTCTCGGCTTCTACTTCTGGAGGAACACAAGGCATTCCGAAACCCAGTGAATCCCTCAAGCATTCTAAACACACTGCCAACCAACCAGGCTGCCAGGCCACCTAGAACTGCTGAAGGGACCGGACCCCTGTGTCCTCTGCCTGGCATGAGGCATTTTGGAGAAGAGAATTCCATGTGCCAAGAAAACAACCCCAAACCTCTGGGTGCTTGCTTTGGGTTCCCCCTGACACACCATCAACCCCAACTCAGCCTGCACCTGCAGCCTTGGAGCTGCCCCTGGGTCCAGAATGTACTCTGGCGCCACCTTGTGGACATCTGCTCTAACAGCAGATCTCAGTTTTCCTTCTCTCTCTGGCTCAGCAGTACCCCCAGGGCTGCATTGGCCATGGACAATATGCTGGTTGGATTTCCTTCCACTTTCTTGAAATACCACGAAACGCCCTTCAAGTGGGCTAATTCTCTCTTGGCTTTCAGAGCGGAGCACTGAGGGCCACATGCCCCCTGCCACTGATCACTTAGCTCCCAACCTATCATGTCATGAAAGCCTTCTCCCGTTTTATATATCCCTGCACTTATGTATTTATGAGGATAGGTGTGTATGTACGGAACTTTATTTTTTCTTCACTGAGTGACATTTCATTCATTCGGTAAAGTCTTGTTTCTTTTTTCTCTTTCTTTATTGACCTCACCTGAAGCATGTGTCAGTTGTCTGCCCATCGATGGTTTTCAAACAGAGCAGTTACCCAACCCACCACAGCGACAAAGAGAGCTCTTTTACCCAGGGAGCCCAGAGGGGTCTCGGTGAGATTTTTTTTTTTTTTTTGTATCATTCTACTGGCCTTAATTCACCAGACCTGGCTTTAGTTCGTGTTTCAATAGCAGGTGTGTAGAGAGAACAAGAAGAGCCTCCTATGGAAAGAAAAGGAGTTTGAGGAGACCTCTTGAGAGAAAAAACACTGGAATTAGTGCAGCTGCTCACCAAAATATCACCTTTTGATCACCTTCCATGCACAGCCTGCAGGCACTTTATCTGGATCCCAAAACCCAGGTCAGGATGGGGTTTCAAAATTACCAGCTCAACAACTGATACCACCCAATAGCAAAATAAAACCAACAGCCCAATGGAAAAATGGGCAAAAGTCCTGGATAGACCTTTCCCTAAACCAGATATACACAGGGCAACAAGCACCAGAAAAAATGACACCTTAAACTCATTAGGACAGAAATGCAAATACAAAAGACGCTGAGGTACCACCTCACCCCATTCCAAATGTCCAACGTTAGTAATTCTAGAAACAAATCTTGGGGAGGGTGTGGAGAAGAGGGTGCCATCTTACAGTGAGGGTGGTTATGTAACTTGCTACAACCTTTATGGACCTCAGGATAAAGGGAAATCTGAAAGATAAATTTAGAACGACGTTATGACCCAGCAATCCCACTCTTGGGCAATATCCGGAAAACGTTCTTGTAAAAGAGTTAAATCCCCTTCTGTGTTCATGCAGCCAAACTCCATGTCCAGCGACAGATGAATAGATTAGGAAGATGTTGTACATATATGAAATGGAATACTACTTAGCCATCAAAACCTGAAAAGAATGCCATTCACAACCACATAGATGGAACTGGAAACTCATTCTAAGTGAAATAAGTCTGAAAGAAAAAGACAAATAGACATAGGATACCCCTTCTCTCTGGTATCTAACAAATGGCACCAGTGAACCTTTCTACAAAAGAGAAACTTATGGACTTGAAAACAGATTTTTGGTTGCCCAATTGGAGGGGGAGCGTGTGGGATGGACTGCAATTTAGGGGGTAATAGATCCAAACAGTTTCCCTTGGAGTGGGTATCAATGAGATCCTACTGCATAGCACAGGAAACTGTAGCCACTTTTTTTGGAATAAGATGGAGGATCATGTGAGAAAAAGAATCTGTATATCCATGTATGGCTGGATCACTTTGCTGTTAAAGAGAAGTTGAGCTCATAAATCAGCTCTAACGGAAATAAAAATGATTTAAAAATCCCATGAAATTACTCGCTCAGAGTTCAAAAGAGGAGGAATCTGGGTCTAGACTCCTGCCTCTTGAGAATATGAAACAGGCAACCTAATGCCATTGAACCTGTCAAGATTTCTTAATAATGTGACATCTGACCAGAAGTAATTACCTAGGCTGTATGAAATTTCTTCTGTATATATATTATTTACTTTTACTTACCTATTTATTATTCTGGAACCATGTGTGCATGCAAATACTGTCTGGCTAGGAATTAAATCCACGCCGCTGCTGTTACAACCCCAAGCTTATACTTAAAAACCTGTGCCACCAGAGGTATATAGTGTCAGGAGGTCTTTATTATTGCCTTATCTATCTTACCTACACTGTAGGAATGTATATTTGTATATCTTGCATGCTTTACCAATTGAGCTCATTCTTTTCAATATCTATTTTTATTTATAAATTTATTTGTGTGACACCTGAGACTCTGGAATGGTATCTGGCTGAGGTTTGATTTCACAAACCAGCTCTTACCACAGCCAGAGCAGTGACAGAGAGACTCTTAAGCCAGGCATACACGAGGGAACCCCCTCAGAGCTTTCTTGAGGATACCAGTCAACCCTGCTTAATTCATCAGACCTGGTTTCCATCAGGCCTCCATACCCTGGCGCTGTACAGAAAAGAGAAGCCCATCTCAAAAGGCAAGAAGGAAATTTCAGTAGGTCTCTGGAGTGAAAATAGCACAGCTGCCAACCATAATGCCATCGAAGTCTCCCATTCATTCATCAGCACCAGCCTCTCAGTCCCCTAAAGCCAAGACTTTGGGGCCTGAAAATTGCCAGGACACAATTCTATGCTGATGCTATGTGGGTTTCAGCTCCTGTCTCTGGAGGAACACCAGGCATTCCAAAACCCAGTGAATCCCTCAAGCATTCTAAACCCAGTGCCATGCAACCTGGCTGTCAATCCATATTGAATGCTGAAGGCATCAGCATGACCAGAGGCCTCCTGGAGCGGAGAGTCCCAGGTGCCCAGAAAAGGACCCCAAGCTTTTGGGTGCATGCTATGGGTTTTGCCCAACACAGCATTAACCCCACCTCTGAGCCTGCACCTGCAGAGCTGCACCTGGGTCCACAAGGTACTCCGGCGCCGTCTTGTGTACATCTCCTCTAACAGCACCTGTCAGGGTTTCCTCCTCTCTGGCTCAGCCACCCCCCCCCCCCCGGGGCTGCATTGGCTGTGGGCAAAATGCTGGTAGGATTTGTTTCCTCCAATTTCTGGAAATACCAAGAAGTGCCCTTCCAAGTGGGCTATTTCTCTCTCAAAGTCCTTCAGAGCCCTGAGGTCAGTCTACCCCATGCCTTTCAAACCTCCAGCTCCCCACCCATCATGTCATGACTAGGATACCCCTGCATTCATGAATTTATGAAGATAGGTGTGTGTATATGTACCTATAGATGTTTTATTTCCCAACTGTTAATCCTTCATTCGTACAATAATGTCTTGATTCTTTTATTTCTTTCCTTCCTTTTTTTTTCTTTCTCTTTCTCACTCTTCCTTACTTGATTGACCCCACCTGAAGTGTGCGTGAGTGCCTACCCATCGAAGGTTTTCAAATCACAGTTTCAAAAAACCCATGACAATGACAAAGATCAATTTTTAACCTACGGAGCCAGGGGGGAATCTCTGTGAGGGCCTTCTCTATATCAGTCTACCAGCCTTAATTCACTTGACCTTGCTTAAAATCAGGTCTTCATTTTACCACCTTGCATGCACAACCCTTAGGCACTTTATCCAGACCCAAAGCACGGTTCATTCTGGGGTTTCAGAATCACCAAATCAACCACTGACACAACCAAACAGCAAAAATATAAAACAACCCAATAGAAAAATAGGCAAAAGACCTGAATAGACATTTCCCTAAAGTAGATATACAGAGGGCAAAGAGCACTTGGAAAAATATTATCACTCAGGAGAGAAATGCAAATCAAAACTAGTTCCACCTCACACCTGTCTGAATGGCCATCCTGAGTAAATCTACAAATAACAAATCCAGCAGAGGGTTTGGAAACGAGGGTGTCCTCATACATTCTGTCTGGGTTTTGTAAATTGGTAAAGCAATATGGACAACAGGTTGGAATTAAAGCCCCAAAATACATATAGAAGGACCTTATGAACCAGCCTTCACACTCTGGAGCATAAATCCAGAAGAATGTTTGTTTAAAAAAATACATGCCCCGCTATGTTCACTGCAGCACTATTCACAATGGCCAAAGCATGGAAACAAATATTATGTCAATCGACAGATAAATGGATAAAGGAGAGGTGGTACATATACACAATGGAATACTACTCAGTCATAAAAAGTGCCCAAAATGTCAATCGAAGTCACACAGATGAAACTAGAAACTCATACTAAGTGAATTAAGTCCAAAAGATAAAAATGAATACCATAGGATACCCCTGCTATCTGGAATCCAAGACATGGCACAAATTAACCTTTCTACTGAAAAGAAATACATGGACTGGAAAACAGACATTTGGTTGCCAGAATGGAAATGGAGGTTGTGGAAAGGACTGGGATTTCGGGGGTAATAGATGCAAACACTGGCGCTTATAGTTGGTAAGCAAAGAGATCCTGTTGTATAACACAGGGAACTCAATCTAGTCACTTTTTCTGTAACAAGAAGGATAATGTCAGACAAAGTATGTCCTTACATGTACGACTGGATCACTTTACTGTTAAACTGAAATTGAGCACTATACATCAGCTATGATGGAAATTAAAAGCATAATTAAAAAAAAAACTCCCTAAAATACCACTTTATTCACCATAGAAAGTGCTGGGGCTAGACTCATGCCTCATGAGAAAAAAGCAGGAAAACCGACTCCACTGAACCTATCAAGACATCTTGGCAATGTGACATCTGATCAGATGTAATAACCTATTTGTATAAAAAATTTTCAATATTTCTAAATTATAGCATATATTTATTTAATTAATATACTTTTTTTTGTCTTTTTGATTTATCTAGAGCCGCTTCCGTGGCATATGGAGGTTCCCAAGCTAGGGGTCTAACAGGAGCTCTAGCTGCCGGCCTTTGCCACAGCCACAGCAACGCAGGATCCAAGCAGTGTCTTCAACCTACACCACAGCTCACGGCAACACCGGATCCTTAACCCACTGAGCAAGGCCAGGGATCGAACCCACAACCTCATGGCTCTAACTCAGATTCGTTAACCACTAAGCCACGAAGGGAAGTCCCAGTGTTATTTATTTCTAACACCTCTTTATGTTTCTAGAAACACGTACGGCATGCAGATATTGTCTAGCCAGAAAATGAATCCATGCCACTGCTCTGACAAACCTAGGTCTGTACTTAAAACCTTCTGCCACAACAGATATGGTGTCAGGAGGTCCTTTAGGATTGCCTTATCTATCCATTCCTTTAGCGACACTTAGGAAGGAATATATGGATATATATATATATAGACATATATATATAGGTACACAACGACTTCTTTTTGAATTAAGCTCATACTTTCCAACTTTTCTTTTTTTAAAAAACTGTTGCAATCTTTTATTTATTTACTTGTTTATCTACCGATTTACATATTTATGGCTGCACTCACGGCATGCAGACGTTTCTGGGCCAGGCATCGAACCTGCACCACAGCAGCAAAGCTGCCGGACCATTAAACCACTGAGCCACCAGGGAACGCCTCAATGTTTCTTTTTATTTATAAATGTAATCGGGTGCAAGCTGCGATACTGGAATGCTGACTGGCCAGGTTTTGAGCTCCCAACGGAGCTCTTACTGCAGCCAGAACAGTGACAGAGAGAGACTCTTAAGCCAGGGAGCCACCAGGGAACTCCCCCGAAAGCTTGCTTGATGATACCAATCAACCCTGCTGAAGTCATCAGACCCGGTTTTGGTCAGCCCTCCATAGCCTGGCGCCTTACAGAAAAGAGAGGCCCATCTCAAAAGGCAACAAGGACATTTCAATAGCTCTCTTGAGCGAAAAAAGCACAGCCACTAGCACAGATGCCCACCGAATTGCCTCCAAAGTCGCCCGTTCATTCGTCAGCACCGGCCCCTCTCTCTCTCCATACCTACGCCCCTAACTCAGGCAGGGGCTTGAACGCTGCCAGTTCATGATTCCATACCAATGCCATGTGCGACCTGGATCCTGCCTCTGGCGGAACACCAGGCACGCCGAACCCCAGTGAATCCCTCAGTCACTCCAAACACACTGCCACGCACCCAAGCTGCCAATCCCTATCAAACGCTGAAGGCGTCTGCCTGACCCGAGGCATCCTGGAGCAGAATCCCGGGTGCCCAGAAAAAGATCACAAACCTCTGGGGCCACCCAACACACCCTCCACCCCAACGCTGAGCCTGCAGCCTTGGAGCTACATCTGGATGCGGAAGGTACTCTGGCGCCGTCTTGTGGACATCTCCTCTAACTGCAGCTGTCAGGTTTTCCTCTTCTAAGTACTCTGGCGCCGCCCTGTGGACACATCCTCTAAGGGCAACTCTCAGGTTTCCCCCGCCCCGGGGCTTCTGCCACCTTCTTGTGGACATCTCCTCTAACTGCAAGTCTCAGGTTTTCCTCCTCTGGGTACACTGCAGCCGTCTTGTGGACATCTCCTCTAACTGCAGCTCTCAGGTTTTCGTCCTCTCTTTGGCTTAGCAGCCCCCAGGGGCTGCATTGACCCTGGGCAACGTGGTCCTTGGATTTCCTTCCTCCAGTGTCTTGAAATATCAAGTGTCCTTCTAAGTGGGCTAGTTCTCTCTGAAAGCCGTTCAGGGCCTGAATCCAACTTAACCCATGACACTCCGTTCAAACACTCAGCTCCTGACTCATCGTATCACAGCAGCCTTCTGCCTGCACTTCTGTCTTTAGGAAGTGAAGTGTGTATATATGTAACTTGAGATTTTTTAAATGAATTCCCCAACTGTTATTCCTTCATTTGTAAAATAAAGTCTCGCTTCTTTCCTTCTTTCTGTTGTTCTCTTGCTCGCTTTCCCACTTTCTTTCTTATCGACCCCACCCAAAGCGTGCATGTGTTGTATGCCCATCGATGGTTTTCAAACCACAGAGGTCACCAAACCCAGCACAGAGACAGAGAAATCACTTTTCAGCAGGGAGCCAGCAGGGATCTCCACGAGGGCATTCTGTATTTCGTTCTGCTGGCCTGCATTCCCGCCACATGGCTTTAGATCAGGGATTTATACCACGTCTAGAGAGAGAACAAAAGTGGTTCCCATGTAAAGAAAAGGACGAAGTTTCAGGGGGCCACTTAAGAGAAAAAGCTCAGGCATTAGCACATACGCTCACTGAAATATCACCATTTTACCACCTTCCAGGCACAACCTGAAGGCACGTCATACGTATCCCATAGACAGGTCAGGCTTCGGTTTCAAAATGACCAGCTCGACACCTGATACCACAAAACAGCATAGTCAAACAAAACCAACAGGAGTTCCCATCGTGGCTCAGTGGCTAAGACCTCCGACCAGGAACCATGAGGTTGTGGGTTCGATCCCTGGGCTCGCTCAGTGGGTTAAGGATCCGGCATTGC
>PVHT020003144.1:8443-21321 GCA_004024745.2 Catagonus wagneri | reverse complement strand
AAGCCTGTAAATAACAAATCAGGGAACCGCTCCAGCACTTGAAACACACTGTCTCTCAACTAGGCTGACAATCCACCTAAAATGCTGAAGGGACACCCGTGTCCTCTGCCTGACAGGAGGCATCCTAGAGCAGAGAGTCCCAGGTGCCCAGAAAACAACCCCAAACCTCTGAGTGCTTGCTGTGCTTGCCGCTCAACACACCATCAACCTCACCTCTGAGCCTGCACACACAGCCTTGCAGGCGATCCTGGATCCGGAAGGTACTCGGGCGCCGTCTTGTGGACATCTCCTCTAACTGCAGCTCTCAGGTTTTCCTCCTCTCGGGGGCTCAGCAGCCCCCGGGGCTGCACTGGCCTCGGGCAGTATTCCTTCCTCTGCTTTCTTGAAATACCAACAAGTGCCCTTCCAAGTGCGCTATTTCCCTCTCAAAGCCTTTCGGAGCCCCGAGGCCAACCTAAGCCATGCACACCACGCAAACCCTCAGCGAACAAACCGGCCTGTCACGACAGCCTTCTTCCTTTTGTGATATGGACCTGCACTTTTGTATTTACGAAGTTAGGTGCGTATATACGCAGCGACTGATGTTTTCTTTATTTTCCAACTATTAACCCTTTTGTGGTACAGTGAAGTCTCGAGTCTTTCTTTCTCTTTTCTCTTTCTCGCTTTCCATTTTCCCTTCTTCCTTGAGACTGCCTACCTGGCGTGTGTGTGAGCTGCCTGCCCATCGACGGTTTTCAAGCCACCAAACTTCACAAAAGCCACCCCAGCGACAAAGGTCGAACTTGAACCCACCGAGCCAGGAGGGATCTCCGTGAGAGCTTTCTTTCTATCAAGCTATCATCAGCTTTCATTCTCCCAACCTCGCTGAAGACTCGGTCTTCACACCAGGTCCATATAGGGAAAAAAAGAGGCTCGCCTGAATAGAAAAGGACGGAGTTCGAGAAGACCTCTTGAAGGAAAACGCGCAGGGACTAGTGCAGAGGACCACCCAAATAGCACCCTTTTACCACCTTGCACGCACAACCCCCAGGCACTTTCTCCGTATCCCATCGCCCAGGTCAGGCCGGGCTTTCAAAGGGCTTTCAAATTCACCAGCGCAGCCGTTCATTCAACACAGTAACAACACTATAAAACAGGATCCCAACTGAAAATTGGGCAAAAGACCTGAATAGATATTTACGTAAACCAGATCTACAGAGGGCAACAAGCACTTGAAAAAATGCTCAACATCACTGATATTAGAGAAATGCAAATCGAAACTATTATGAGGTACCACCTCACACCAGTCAGAATGGCCATCATTAAGTCCACAAACATCAAATGCTGGAGGAGGTGTGGAGAAAAGGGAACCCTCCTCCACTGTTGGTGGGTATGTAAGCTGGTATAACCACTATGAAAAACAGTAGGGAGGTACCTTAGAAAACTATACATAGAACTACCATATGACTCAGCAATCCCACTCTTGAGCATATATCCGGACACAACTTTCCTTGAAAAATACACTTGCACCTGCATGTTCATTGCAGCACTATTCACAATAGCCAAGACATGGAAACAACCCAAACATCCATTGACAGATGATTGGATTAGGAAGAAGTGGTACATATATATATATATACAATGGAATACTACTCAGCCATAAAAAGAATAAGATAATTGCATTTGCAGCAACATGGGTGGAATTAGAGACCCTCATACTGAGTGAAATCAGTCAGAAAGAGAAAGACAAATACCATATGATATCACTTATATCTGGAATCTAATAAACTGCACAGATGAACCTTTCCACAGAAAAGAAAATCACGGACTTGGAGAACAGACTTGTGGTTGTCAAGGAGGAGAGGGAGCGGAATGGTATGGGAGTCTGGAGTTAATAGATGTAGACTATTGTCTTTGGGATGGAAAAGCAAGGAGATCCTGCTGTATAGCACCAGGAACTATGTCTAATCTCTTGCGACGAATCTGTGTATGTATGCTTAACTGGGTCACCACACTGTACAGTTGAAAAATTGACAGAAAGCTGTAAACCAGCTATAATGGAAAAATAAAAATCATATTAAAAAATAAATAAAATCCATGATAAACATATGACTTAGGTCCTTCCTTCCTTCCTCCCTTCCTGTCTTTCCTTTCTTTCTTTTTAGGGCCACACCCATGACACGTGGAAGTTCCTAGGCAAGGGGTCCAACCGGACAAGCAGTTGCTGGCCTATGCCACAGCCACAGCAATACCAGATCCAGGGACAGCTGTGAACTACAACTGCAGCTCACAGAAACTCCAGATCTTTAACTCACTGAGCTAGGCCAGGGATTGAACCCACATCTTCACGGAGACTATTTCAGGTCCTTAAACCACTGAGCCATGGTGGGAACTCCCTGGGTTTTTAATCCCAGGTACCTGACCCTGGAACTTTTTGATGAACCTTTGCAACACTCATCAGCTTTACAAAATAAAATGTACCAAATTTATACTTGAAAAAAAAACTGTGTTGGATAAGGAAATATCCATCTCCCAGCTCCTGGGAAGAGAACCTGACTCCAGCGCCGGGTCTGGCTCAAAACGCCAACCTGCCTCCACCATGACGAAAATGTGACTGTTTACCTGGGAACATAGATGGAGCAGGCTCAGCTGCACAAAGGGTGACACTCTTCCATTTTTTCAGCCTCTCAGCAGGTCCCCCTGATGTCACCTGTGATGCCAGTCAAATGCGGTTTCATGCCGCTTCCAGAATAAATGGGGTTTTCTCTTCAATGTTTGTGGAATGTGCTCTCCCTCCTGTCACAGCCCAGGTCTGAGTGTCTTCTCCTCCTGTCACAGCCCAGGGTTGGAGTGTCCCCACATTCATGTCACAGCCCAGGTCCGAGTGTCCCCTCATCCTGTCACAGTCCCGTATTAGAATGTCCCCCTTCCTGTCATAGTCAATGGTCTCAGTGTCCCCTCCTCCTGTTAAGCCCAGATCTGAGTGTCTCCTCCTGTCACAGCCCAGCTCTGAGTGTCCCCTCCTGTCACAGCCCAGATCTGAGTGTCCCGTCCTCCTGTCACAGCCCGTTGCCTTTCCACAATGGTGAAGCCAGGCTGAAGGGCCTGCCTGAAGGGCCAGAGACCCCCTCCCACTCTGTGTCTAGAAAGGTCTTCCCACAAAGACCCGGCTGAGACGCAGGACCTCCTTCCTGACCAGGCCACACAGACCCAGTCCCTCCAAGCTCCTCAGCCGGGAGGCGACCTGCTCCTTCCCAGGACTGGTTGGAACAAGACTGGTTACCCACATGTCCCCCTCCTCCCCACCCACCTGCGGACCCTGCCCTCCACCTGGGCAGAAGCCCCTCTCTGGGCACCTCCTGAGTTGGGGCCTCTGATCCATGTACCTTCAGGTCACTGACCTTCATCCCAGCCCCACGCCTGGGCCCCGATACTTGTTTACTCCTCTCCACGGAGGCACCTCCTTTGCTCCAAGTCTCCAGATGCCCACAGACCTTGTCAGCATTTACCTCTATTGTCACAGTCCCCCCTCTATAGCAATATCCCTCCTCTATTGCTGTATCACTGCTACAGTAACAGTCTCCCCTTTACAGCAATAGTCCTCCTCTACTGTTCTATCCTCCCTCCAGAGTAACAGCCCCCTCAACAGAATAATCATCATCCTCTATTGGTCTATCCGCCTCTACGCTAATAGTGCCACTCTAGTGTCACAGTCCTCACTCTACAGTAATAGTTCCTGCTCTACAGTGACAGTGTTCCTAAACTGTTATGGTCCCCACTCTATAGTAATATCTCCCCTCTATAATAATAGTCCCCAATCCATGGCAATAGACCACCCTCCAATGGAATAGCCTCACCTATAATAGTCTCCTCTCAATGGTAACAGTCCCCCATGTGGTAAGAGTCCACTCTCTACAGAAATAGTGCTGCCTCTGCTGTCATCGTTCCCCTCTACAGAATGGTCCTCCTCTATTGCACTAATCCCCTTTATTAGAGCAGCCCCCTCTATTGTCACAGTCCCTTCTCTATTGCAGCACCCCCAATTATCATCGTCCCCCCACTGTAACACTCCCCTCACAGTAATCATCCCCCCACTACAGCAGTAGTCCTCCTTTATGGCAAGAGTCCCCTCACCACAGTAGTATGCCCCCACATTATCTCAGCCCCCACTTATTTCACATCCCCATCACTTTAGTCACCTCTCTGTATGAGTCACTTCCCCAGTGCTCCTTGGAGAGATATAGTCCGTCCTGTACAGCAACTGTCCCCCCTCTATTGTAACAGTCTCCCCATTAGTACCTTCATCCCCCGCAATTGTCCCCCCTTCCTCCTCACAAAAATTCTTTTGAAATACAAGTTTCCTTTCTAACTGGATTTGAATTTATTTCACAGGCCTCACGGGACCGCAAGAGTGACATACAGCAAATCACTCATTGGCGGGCCCAGGCATGGGCAGTACAGGCACCTGTGGATGCATACTATCCCCCTTAGGTAGGGTACATTTTGGTGTGTCCTGCGTCACCATCATGGGAGCACCTCTGTGTCTGTTACCATCTTGGGGATTCCTGCGTGTCTGTCACCGTTATGGGGACACCTGTGGGTTGGTGTCTGCTTCTCCATTGCAATGGAGACCTCTCCCCAAACACAAGTCACATGATGCTAAGTGTCCTGTTCACTCTGGTCCCCATGTTCCCAGGCCTCGCCTCATAACTCATGTCATCTGATCACTGGGTGCCCTGTCCCCAGGCCTCTGTTTCATCAGAATCTTGGTCACTTTGTAATAAGTCCTTCATCCTCCTATTCTCTCCCCCCCCCCACCTGAGAAGGTCACGAGTTTGCCCACGAGAGGAGGAAAACTGTCCCATCCCCATGGACACCAATCCTGCACTTGCTGGGCACAGACTGCCTCCCAGGTGCACAGATGTGGTCACCCAACCTCTCTGCTGCTGCAGATCCCAGCTCTCTGGTTTCCAAGTAGAGATTCAGGTGTGCTCAGCACTGGTGCCCAACCAAGAACCACCCAGGCCTCCAGCCCTCCCGCACCACCCCTGGGAGTCAGACTCCAGGTGCACCTGTGTATCCTGCCGCCCTCTCCCCTGAGCGCATCCTCAGCTGGATCCACTCCACCCTCTGCCTTCTCAGTCAGCACGGGACTCAACGAGCTTGAGGAGAGGCTTTCACAAATGCATGGGGGGTAAGATGAGTTAAGCATGGCCAGGTGAGAATTTGAGCCACCCACCTGTGACTACTCAGCAAGGCTCTAGCTCTCCCCTTGCGCATGTGCAGGTGGTGACTACCAGAGTGAACACTCGGGAAATCCTTCTTAGCTGAAGGAAAGTATGAAAGTGCCCGCGGATGGAAAATCCACCCAAAGCTCGCGTCCTCCCCCCACCAGGGGCCCCGAATGCTCACAGGCCGCCCAAAAGCTTAGAGGGCTCCCCTAATGCTTACTGGCACCCCAAGTGCTTGCCAGGTCCCTCTGGATGATCAACAGGCTACCCAAATGCTCATCAGCCCCACGGAGCACTCAGCAGGCTTTCTGAACGCTCCCTGGGCTCCCCCATATCTCAGTGGGCTCCCCAATACTCGCTGTGCCCCCTAAGTTCTCATTGGACTCCCTGAACAGTCAAAAGTCTCCCCAAGTATTCATCCACACCGACCGGCCCTGATGGCCCTGTCCCCGCCCCCTAAGGACGACAGGAGACCTCAGCCAACAGCTTTTCCCGACCCCGACCTGACTTACCGACTTGGTGAGCGGCGCAGAAGAAGATAGCCTTGTCATAGCTCCCCGTGAGCTGCAGTCCAGGGGTCCTGAGGGCTCCACGGCACCACCCAGTGTGGCCGCCGCCCTCCGCGCTGGGAACGCCAAGCCCGGGAGCAGAAGCTTTCCCAGGGTCCCCGGCCCTGCAGCTTCTCTGGCTGCCCCTCCAGCTCCCAGGGCCCAGAATGCAAGGAGGAGCCTGGGCCTGAGGGGAGCGTGGAGCGCCCGCGACGCCCACCCCACCTCGAGCTCGAATCCAGAAGGGCAGTGTACTCACCGCGACCTCCGGCCCGCCGCGTTTCCGGCCTCAGCTCTGCCTGCCCTACCGTCTCTGCTTCCAAAGGGGCCTGGGCGCCTCCTCCAAGACGCTGGGCGGTGAATGGATGGAAACTCCCACTCCCGGGGGTGTGGGCGGAGCTACCTCCCAGAGCCGACCTGCCCGCATCCCTGCACCAGCTGCACCCGCCCCCTCCAGATGGGCCCACGCTGTGGGGATCTCACTGCCCAGCTGCGGGTGGCCGGATCGTCCCGGCAGACCACGTGCTCACAGGGGACTTGAGGACCTCCTGCCTGAGCCCATGGCATCCAGTGGTCAGACGACTGGCAACGAGGATTCCTATTTGTGACCACGGGGTCCTGTGGTCAGAGGAAAGGAGGTGAAGTCGTCCAGAGTGTGACTGCAGCTCCAGGTCATCAGAGGACAGGAAAATGAGGGTGTCCTGAGTGGGATTTCGGGGGCCAGGATTCAGAGGAGCAGCGTGTGAGGATGTCCTGGGTGTGACCACAGGCTCGGTGATCAGTGGACCCGACCGCATGGCTGAGCTCTGGTCACCGTCCATCACCGTGGTCACTGGACCCCAGGGCTGGAGCCAACAAGAATCTCACCCCAGGGCTCTGTGGCATTGTCCCAGCAGTGCCCATGCCGCTATTCTCGGAGCCCGCTGGTCAGCAAACCATCAAGTCCTCTGAGTGACCCTCATGGCGGCCCCGAACAGGGTGTGTGACCTCAGTGGGTGGAAGTGGATCCCCAAGGCACATCCACACCCGCAGACCCACGGGCCCCTGACACTGACCCCAGGGTGACTACAGCCCGGGAGGGTGGGTCCATCCCCTTTTCCTCCTTCCTGTCTGCTCCTCTTGGTGAGTCCTCCACTCAGGGAAGTGCCTTATCCACTCGCACCCCCACCCCCACATACACAGCAGCTGGAAGTCAAGGAACAGAGTGGACAAATGTTGGAATGGCTCCGAGGCTGACGGGGGTGATTTCTCTAGGGGGGGCCTCTCTCCACTCCGTTCAGAACCCCCATCCCTCCGTCATTGCTGCCAGCGGACTCTTAGGTCCACTCAGCTGCCCCAAAGCACCGGGATGGCTCCTTATTCCCTACCTCCATCCAAACTCAGGCCCCACTGGCCCCCTCCCCCCTCCCCTCCGCCTCCCACCCTCACATTTCCTGCCCCGCCCCCTCTGCTCTCCTCCCCGTTCCCCGCCTGCAGTTCCTCACTGGTCCCTTGTTCTCTGCTCTGCCCCCATCCACAGACCAGGACCACAGGTGGAGCTTGTAAAAAGGGCCTGACCACACGCTCCGCTACCTGCGGAACTGACTCAACATCCTGTCTGGGCGGGGTTTCCTGACAGCCCGCCTTCAGGCACCTTCCTCCCAGGAGAGGTCTCCTCCTGCCCTTCACCTTCCTGCCTCCAGGAGGCAGAATCACTGCCCAAATTGTCCAGATACCCAGAACCTCTGACTTCCTCAGGCTCCGCGGCAGAGGGGATTCAGGTGGCAGAACGGCTGAGCATGAGGCAGGGGGAGTTCCCTCTTCACCCAGGCAGGTGGTGCAATGAAAGGTCTTAAATGTGGATGAGGGGAAGGGAGGAGGTTCAGTGACTCTGCGGGAAGGAATCCTCAGCAATCACCAACTTTGCACATGGGAGAAGGGACAGGAGCCAAGGACGTGGGGCTCCAGAGCTGGAGTTAGGTTCGGGGTTAGGGTTAGGGTTACAGCTAAGGGGTAGGGCTAGGGTTAGGGCTAAGCTGAGGGTTAGTGATAGTGCTAGGGTTAGGCGTTAGTGTTAGGGTTAGAGATTGAGGGTTAGGATTAGGCTTAGAGGGTTATGTTAGGATTAGAGATTAGGGGTTAGGGTTGGGGTACTGGGTTATGCATAGTGTTAAAGGGTTAGCGTTAGTTAGGGTTAGGGGGTTAGCTTTAGGTTTATAGGGTTAGGGTTAGAAAGTTATGGTTAAGGTTTTGGTTAGGATTAGAGTTATGGATTAGGGTTAGGATTAGGGGTTATGGTTAGGGTTAGGTTTAGGGGTTATGGTTAGGGTTCGGCTTAAATTTAGAGTTAGGGGTTAGTGAATGCAAGGTGGTATAATGGTAATATTTTGTTGAGCATCTGCACTTATCGCTTTGCTTTTTCTCTCCTTAAATAAAAGACTTGACTTTTTCTCTGTGGTGGTTTGGTAAACACCGTGTCTAAAAAACTTTGAAGGGCAGACAAGTCACATTCATAAAATTAAGAAAAAAATCAGTCGTGGACACAGACACCTTCTCTGGTGAACGCTGAGCCGCTAATTTTGTGGGGTTTATTTATCATTTTTTATTTTCCATTAGCGCTGATATATGGTGATCAATTTCACTTTAACAACAAATTTACCCAGTCGCACATGGGTATATATATATACTCTTTTCCTGACATTATACTCCATTCTGTTCCAAAAATGGTGACAAGTTATAGTTCTCGGCTATACATCAGGTTCTCATTGCTACTCACTTCTAGGGCAAGAGTTTAGATCTATTACCACCCAAATCCCAGGCATTCACACAGGGTCCCCCTCCAATCTGGCAACCACAATTCTGTTTTTCAGTCCATGAGTTTCTTTTCTGTAGAAAGGTTCATTGGTGTCATTTGTTGGATTCCAGAGAGAAGGGTCTTCCATTTTATTTGTCTTTCTCTTTCAGAAATATTTTGCTTAATATGAGAGTTTCCCTTTCCAAATATTTGGCTGTGCTTGGCAATTTTTTTTTTGCTGATTTTATGGCTGAGGGGTATTCCATTGTGTAAAAATACATCCTCTTCATAATCCAATCATCTGTTGATGGACATAGAATTTGTTTCCATATCTTGGTATTATGAACACTGCTTCATGAATAGTGGGGCATTTAACTTTTTTAAAAGAACAATTTCTTTGTCGCTGTTGTGGGTTTGGAAAACACTGTGTCTTGAAGAACATCGACGGGCACACAACACAGCCACGCTTCAGGTGCAGTCAAGAAATTTTGAAGGAAAGAGGGAAAGAAAGAGAAAAAGAGAAAGAAATGAAGCTAGATTTCACTGTACAAATGAAGAAATCACAGATGGAAAATTAAGAAAAATATTCATTGTTACGTACCCACACACCTATCTTCATAAATACGTAAGTGCAGGGATATATAAAAAAGGAAGAAGGCTGTCATGACATGATGGGTCTGGAGATGAGTGTTTGAATGGAGTGGCATGGCGTATGTTGGCCTTAGGGCTCTGAAAGCCTTTGAAAGAGAAAGAGCTCGCTTGGAAGGGCAACTTCTTGGTATTTCAAGAAATCAGGGGAAGGAAGTCAAATGAGTATATTGCCCATAACGAATGAAGCCACGAAGATGGCTGAGCCAGGGAGAGGAGGAAAACCTGAGAGCGGCTGTTAGAGCAGATTTCCACAAGGCAATGCCAGGGTACTTTCTGGACCCTGGTGCAGCTCCAAGACTGCAGTTGCAGGCTCAGAGTTGGGGTTGATGGTGTGTTGACTGAACCCACAGCAAGCACCCAGAGGTTTTTCCATTGTTTCCTGGGCTCCATTGACTCTCTGCTGCAAGATGCCTTATGTCAGACAGAGAACACAGGTATCCCTTCAGCATTGTGGGGTGGATTGGCAGCCTTGTTCTGTGGCAGTGCGTTTAGAATACTTGAAGTATTCACTAGGTTTTGGAATGCTTGAAGTGTTCACTGGGTTTTGAAATGTGTTCCTCTAAAGGCAGAAGCTGAGACCCACACAGCATCTGTGTTGTATCGTGAGCTGACCATTGTCATGCCCTTGACTGTCATGGGTTTAGGGAGTTGGAGATAGAGGCTAGTGCTGCTGAACAAAGTGGGGACTTGGTGTCATTATTTTGGGCAGCTGTAATAATCCCTGTGCTTATTTGCTCAAGAGATCTAGTGAAATTTTCTTCTTGCCTTTCGAATGAGTCATATATTTCAGTATATGAGTGTCAGGGTATGGAGGCCTGACCAAAACCAAATCTGATGAATTAAGCAGGTTTGTTTGGTATCATCAAGAATGTTCTTGGAGTTCCCATCGTGGCTCAGTGAAAACGAATCCGACTAGGAACCATGAGGTTGCGGGTTCGATCCCTGGCCTCGCTCAGTGGGTTAAGGATCCGGTGTTGCCGTGAGCTGCAGTGTAGGTCGCTGATGTGGCTTGGATCCCGCATTGCTGTGGCTATGGAATAGGCTGGCAGCTACAGCTCCTGTTAGACCCCTAGCCTGGGAACCTCCCCATGCTGCAGGTTCGGCCCTAAAATGACAAAAGGCAAAAAAAAAAAAAAAAAAAAAAAAAGGAATGTTCTCATGTTATTCCCTTGTGGCTTCCTGTATTAAGTGTCTCTCTTGTCACTGCCATGGCTCTGGTAAGAGCTGAGTTTGGAGATCAAACTCTGGCTGGAAAACATCCCAGTGTCGCAGGTGGCACACAACTAAATTGATAAATAAAAATATTGAAAACAATGGGCTTAATTGATAAAGATGTCAATGAATACATATATATTCATACAGAGTAGCTAAGGAATTTGATAGATAAGGCAACACTAAGTGCTCTCCTGACACACTATCTCGGGTCGCATAAGGTTCAAAGTATGAGCCTGGGGATGTACAGCCTAGAAATGGATTCATTTCTAGAGCAGAGTGTATTTGCATGTCACACATGGGTGCAGGAAGATAAATAGGTACGTAAAAAAATATTATTATATAAATAAATTCATCTATGCTAGGTAATTATGTCTGGTTGGATGTGATTTTTCTAGGAAATCTTGACAGGTTCAGCAGAATCATCGTGCCTGTCTCTTTTCTCGAGAGGCAGCAGTCTCGACCCAGATACATTCTCTGGTGAAAGCTGAGAGGCTAATTTTGTTGGTTTTTTTAAATCTTTTATTTTTCATTATTGCTGAATTTCAGTGCTCAATTTGACATTAACAACAAAGTGATTCAATCATACATGTTATTTTTCTCACGTTATCCATTATTTTCTTCCAAAAAATAGTAACTAGATATAGTTCCCTGTGCTATACCGGGATCTCTATGCCTACCCACTCCAGAAACAAGACATTGGATTATTACCCTCCAAATCCCAGTCCTTTCCACACCCTCCCCCTCCAATCTGGCAACCAAAAATCTGTTTTCCAGTCCATGAGTTTCTTTTTGGTAGAAAGGTTCATTGGTGTCATTTGTAAGATTCCAGAGGGAAGGGGTTTCCTGTGGTATTGTCTTTCTCTTGTGGACATATTTCGCTTAGTATGAGAGTTATTCTTTCCACCTATGTAGATGCAAGTGTCATTTTTTGCTCTTTTTTATGGCTGAGTAGTATTCCATTGTGTATATGGACATCCTGTTCCTAATCCAATCATCTGTCCATTGATACAGAGTGTGTTTACATGTCTTACTATTGTGAATAGGGCTGCATGAACATAGCGGGGCATTTAACTTTTTTAAAACATTTTCTGGATATATATCCAAGAGTGAGGTTGCTCAGTCATATGGTTGTTCTATGTTATTTTTCAGATTACCTGGATCCTGTGGTCCATAGTGTTCGTACAAATTTACAGGCACATCCACACTCAGGGAGGGTACGTTCCTCTCCACACCCAATCCATGGTTTGTTATTTGTCGACATACTAACTATGGTCTTTTGGAGATGGGTGAGAGTTTACCACAACTTCTTTCTGATTTGCATTTTTCTATTAACAGTGATGGTGTTCATTTATACTGGTGATTGTTGCCCACTGTATATCAGGTTTAGGGAAAGGTCTATTCAGGTTTATGCCCATTATTCTATTGGGTTTTTGGTTTTGTCTTGCTGTTGGGTGGTATCAGTTGTTGAACTGTTAATTTTGGAAGCCCAGCCTGACCTGGGCTTTGGGATCTGGATGAAGTGCCTTCATGTTGTGCATGGGAGGTGCTAAACTTTGATAGTTTGGAGAGCAGCTGTGCCAATCACTGGGGATTTTCTCTCAAGTGATCTCATAAAAATCCATCGTTTTATCTCCATGTGAGACTCTTCTCTTCTTTCTATGCCCGTGGTATAAAGAACTGACCTAATAAAGGTTGGGGATGTTAAGCCCAGTAGACTGATTGATATAAAGAAAGCTCTCACCGAGATCCCTCTCAGCACCCTGGGTAAAAGACATGTCTTTTTTGATATGGTGGGATTGGTGAACACTGTGGCTTGAAAAACATTGATAGGCAGAAAACTAACACACACTTCAGGTGTGGTCAATAAATTTAGAAAGAGAGAGGGAATGAGAGAAATAAAAAATTAACAAAGAAAGAAATGACGCCAGACTTTACTGTATGGATAAGGGAATCACTGGTGGAAAATTAAGAAAAAAAATCAGTCGTTACATATGTACATACCTATCTTCATAAATGCATGAGTGTAGGGATATATAAAAAAGGAAGAAGGCTATCATGAAATGATGGGTTGTGAGTTGAGTGTTTAAATGAGAGAAAAGTCATAGGTTGGCCTCTGGGCTCTAAAAACCTTTGAGAGAGAAATAGCCCACATGGAAGATCATATCTCGGTATTTCATGAAATCAGGGGAAAGAAATCCAGTGATCATATTTCCCATGGGCCATGTCAAGATTTCCTCACAAAATTCATCCATGCTTGCTTACGCTTTTTGTTTCCTGAGGTAGGCATGAATTGCTATAAACTTGCCTCTTAGAACTGCTTTTGTTGCATCTCATAGGTTTTGGAGTGTCATACCTTTGTTGTCATTTGCTTCTAGGTATATTTTAACTTCCTCTTTGATTTCTTTAGTGATTCATTGGTTGTTTAGTCTCCAAGTGTTTGTGTTTTTTTGCTGTTTTTTTTCTTGTTGTTGACTCCCAGTC
>PVHT020002874.1:4485118-4498747 GCA_004024745.2 Catagonus wagneri | reverse complement strand
CTTTTCTCTCTCACCTTTTTTTTTTTCTTTCTTCAGTTGTTCTACCCAGTTATTTCAAGGGTTTCTTGCAGTTTTTGGAGGTTTAAATTAATCAGCATTCAGATGATGATTTGTCCAACTTGTTTTATATTTAGATGCGTTTTTTGATGTATTTGTGGGAGAGGGTGAGCACGACCTCTTACTCCTCTGCCATCTTGCCACAGTCTCTCTCGGGGATGCAGTTTTAAAGGGTATATTTTTATATTTTTCTAGTATTTCATTGTTCGTATACAGATATGCAGCTGATTTCTGAATGTTAATCTTGCATCCTGCTACTTTGCTGAATTTGTTGATCAGCTGACTACTTTTGTGTGGAGTCAGAGTTTTCTATATATACAGTATCATGTTATCTTCATAGAGTGACATTTTTACCTCTTCTTTTCCAATTTGGTCACTTTTTATTTCTTTTGCTTGTGTGATTGCTGTGACTAGGACTTCTAGTTGAGTAGAAGTGGTAAGAGTGAGCATCCTTTGTCTCGTTCCAGATTTTAGCAGGAAGGCTTTCTACTTTTCTCTGTTGAGTATTATTATATTTGCTCTGGGTTTGTCATAAGTAACTTTTATTATGTTAAGATTTGTTACCTCTATACCCACTTTGGTAAGAGTTTCGATGTTGGATTTTGCTAAATACTTTTTCTGCATCTATTGAGATGATTGTGTGGTTTTTTACTTTTCTTTTGTTAATGTGGTGTATGATGTTGATTGATTTACATCTGTGGAAACATTCTTGTGAACTTGGGATGAATCCCATTTGGTCGTGGTGTAAGAATTTTTTTGTATGTTTAATTGGCTAAAAGTTTGTTGAGAATTTTTGTGTCTGTATTCATCAAGTACAATGGCCTATAGTTTTCTTTTTTGGTAGTATTTTTGTCTGGTTTTGCTGTTAGGGTGATGGTGGCTTCACAGAACATCCTTGGGAGTGTTCCTTCTTCTTCAACCTTTAGGAAAAGTTTAAGAAGGATGGGTATAAGTTCTTTTTACGTTTTGTAGAATTAACCCATAAAGCCATCCGGTCCAGGACTTTTGTTTGTAGGGAGTGTTTTTATTACATATTCAATTTCATTTCTAGTGATCAGTCTGTTCAACTGATCTATTTTTTCTTGATTCAGTTTTGGAAGACATTATGTCTCTAAAGTTGTCCATTTCTTGTAGATTGTCAAATTTGTTGGCATGTTATTGTTCATAGTGTTCTCTGATGGTTTTTTGTATTTCTGTAGTATCTGTTGAGATTTCTCCTTTTTCATTTCTTATTTGAGTTCTCTCTCTCCTGTTCTTAGTGAGTCTGGCACGAGGTTTGCCAGTTTTTGTTTACCCCTTTCAAAGAACCAGCTCTTGGTTTTATTGATATTTTCTATTGTTTCCTGAATCTCTATTTTATTGTTTTCCTTCCATCTGATGACTTTAGGTATGGTTTGTTCTTCTTTTCCTAATTCTTTTAGGTGGTAGGTTAAATTGTTGATTTGAGATTTTTCATCTTTCCTGAAGAAGGCCTGTATCACTATGAAATTCTGTCTAAGCACCCTTTTTGTGGCAATCCATAGGTTTTGAATGGTTGTGTTTTCATTATCATTTGCCTTCAGGTATTTTTTAATTTCCGTATTTTAAAATTTTTTATATTTACATTATAGCAGCTGATTTACAGTTTTCTCTAAGTTTTTCAACTGTGCAGTGTGGTGACCCAGTTATGCATTCGTAGATTCATCACAAATGATTAGACAAGAGGTCCTGGTGTTATACAGCAGGATCTCCTTTTTCCATCCCAAAGGCAATAGTCTACAACTATTAACCCCAGACTCCCAGACCATCCCACTCCCTCCCCCACCCTCTTGGTAACCACAAGTCTGTTCTAGAAGTCTGTGGTTTTATTTTCTGTAGAAAGGATCATTTGTGCAGTATATTAGATTCCAAATATAAGTGCTATCATATGATATTTGTTTTTCTCCTTCTGACTTCACTCAATATGAGGGTCTCTAATTCCATCCATGTTGCTGCAAGGGGCATTATTTTATTCTTTTTATGGCTGAGTAGTATTCCATTGTGTATAATACCACAATCTTCCTAATCCAATCATCTGTCGATGGACATTTGGGTTGTTTCCATGTCTTGGCTATTGTGAATAGTTGTGCAATGAACATGCCTGTACAAGTGTCTTTTTCAAGGAAAGTTCTGTCTGGATATATGCCTAAGAGTTGGATTAGTGGGTCATATGGTAGTTCTATGTACGGTTTTCCAAGGTATCTCCATACTGTTTTCCATAGTGGTTGTACCGGCTTACATTCCCACCAACAGTGCAGGAGGGTTCCCTTTTCTCCACACCCCCTCCAGCATTTGTTGTTTGTGGACTTATTAATGCTGACTGGTGTGAGGTGGTATCTCATGGTAGTTTTGATTTGCATTTCTCTAATCATCAGTGATGTTGAGCATTTTTCCATGTGCTTGTTGGCAATCTGCATATCTTCTTTGGAGAAATGTCTGTTCAGGTCTTTTGCCCATTTTTCCATTGGGTTGTCAGCTTTTTTGCTGTTGAGTTAAGTTGCTTGTATATTTTAGAGATTAAGCCCTTGCCAGTTGCATCATTTGACACTATTTTCTCCCATTCTGTAGGTTGTCTTTTAGTTTTCTTTTTGGTTTCCTTTGCTGTGCAAAAGCTTGTCAGTTTGATTAGGTCCCAGTGGTTTATCTTTGCTTTTGTTTCTGTTGCTTTGGGAGACTGACCTGAGAAAACATTTGTAAGGTTGATGTCAGAGAATTTCTTGCCAGTGTTTTCTTCCAGGAGTTGAATGGTGTCTTGTCTTATATTTAAGTCTTTAAGCAATTTTGAGTTTATTTGTGCGCCTTGTGTGAGAATGTGTTCTAGTTTCATTGATTTGCATGCAGCTGTCCAGGTTTCCCAGCAATACTTGCTGAAAATATTGTCTTTTTCCCATTTTATGTTCTTGCCTCCTTTGTCAAAGATCAATTGGCTGTAGGTGTCTGGGTTTATTTCTGGGTTCTCTATTCTGTTCCATTGGTCCGTATGTCTGTTTTGGTACCAGAACCACACTGTCTTGATTACTGTGGCCCTGTAATATTGCCTGAAGTCTGGGAGAGTTATGCCTCCTGCTTGGTTTGTTCCTCAGAATTGCTTTGGTGACTGTGGGTCTTTTGTGGTTCCATATAAATTTTTGGATTGTTTGTTCTAGTTCTAGGGATTGCACTGAATTTGTAGATTGCTTTGGGTAATACGGCCATTTTTACAATATTTATTTTTCCAGCCTATGAGTGTGGAATATCTTTCCATTTCTTTGTATCTTTGATTTCCTTGATTAATGTTTTATAGTTCTCTGCATATAAGTCTTTCACTTTCACCTCCTTGGTCAGGTTTATTCCCAGGTATTTAATTTTTTGGGGTGCTATTTTAAAAGGTAAAGTATTTTGGTATTCTTTTTCTAATATTTCACTGTTAGTATACAAAAATGCAATTGATTTCTGAAGGTTAACCTTATATCCTGCTGCTTTGCTGAATTCATTGATCAGTTCAAGTAATTTTGAGGTGAGTCCTTGGGGTTTTCTATATGTAGTATCATGTCATGTGCATACAGTGACAGTTTTACCTCTTCTCTTCCTATTTGGATGCCTTTTATTTCTTTTGTTTGTCTGATTGCTGTAGCTAGGACTTCTAATACTATGTTGAATAACAATGGTGAGAGTGGACATCCTTGTCTTGCTCCAGATTTTAGTGGGAAGGCTTTCAGCTTTTCTGCATTGAGTATTATATTTGCTGTGGGTTTGTCATAAATGGCTTTTATTGTGTTAAGGGATGTTCCCTCTATGTCCACTTTGGTAACAGAGTTTTGATCATGAATGGATGTTGGACTTTGTCAAATGCTTTTTCTGCATCTATTGAGATGATCATGTGGTTTTTGACTTTTGTTAATGTGGTGTATGATGTTAATTGATTTGCATATGTTGAACCATCCTTGTGCACCTGGGATGAATCCCAGCTGGTCGTGGTGTATGATTTTTTATATGTTGTTGGATTCGGCTGGCTAAAATTTTGTTGAGAATTTTTGCATCTATATTCATCAAAGATATTGGCCTGTAGTTTTCTTTTTTTGTAGTGTGTTTTTCTGGTTTGGGAATTAAGGTGATGTTGGCATCATAGAATGTCTTTGGGAGTGTTCCTTCTTCTTGAACCTTTTGGAAAATTTAAGGAGGATGGGTATGAGTTCCTTTTTATGTTTGGTAACATTCGCCTGTGAAGACACCTCATCCTGGACTTTTATTTGTAGGGAGTGTTTTGATGACATACTCAATTGCATTTCTAATGATGTCTGTTCAGTTGATCTATTTCTTGACTGAGTTTTGGCAGGGTGTAAGTCTCTAAAAAGTTGTCCATTTCTTCTAGGTTGTCAAATTTGTTGGCATACAATTGTTCATAGTATTCTCTCATGGTTTTTTATATTTCTGTAATATCTGTTGTGACTTTTTTAATTTCTCATTTTGTTTATTTGGGTTTTTTCTCTCCTCTTGGTGAGTCTAGCCAGAGGTTTGTCAATTTTGTTTACCTTTTCAAAGAACCAGCTTTTGGTTTTGATTTTATCTCTTGCTTTTATTGATTTTTTTTATTGTTTTTTGAATCTCCTATTGATTTCCTCTCTGATCTTTATGATTTCCTTCCTTCTGTAGACTTTAGGGTGTTTTTGTTGTTTTTGTTCTTTTTCTACTTCATTTAAGTGATGGGTTAAGTTGTTGATTTGTTATTTTTCTTCTTTTTTGAGGAAGGCCTGTATTGTTTTGAACTTCCCTTTTAGCACTGCTTTTGCGGCATCCCATAGTTTGCAGTGGTTGTGTCATTATCATTTGTCTCAATGTATTTTTTTAATTTTCTTCTTGATTTTCTCATTGACCCATCGTTTTTAGTAGCATGTTGGTTAGTCTACATGTAGTGTTTTTTCTCATTTCCTTTCCTGTGGTTGATTTCTAGTTTCATGCCTTTGTGGTCAGAGAAGATACTTGAAATAATTTCTATAAAGTTTGTTGAGGTTAGCTTTGTGCCCCAGTATGTGATCTATCCTTGAGAATGTTCCATGTACTTGAGAAGAATGTATATTCTGATTTTTTTGGATGTGTATTCTGATTTTTTTGGATGTAATGTTCTGAAAATGTCAGGTCTAACTTTTCTGTTGTGTCATTTAGGATCTCTGTTGCTTTACTGATTTTCTGCCTAGAGGATCTGTCCATTGATGTGAGTGGAGTGTTAAAGTCTCCTACAATTATTGTATTGCCATCTATTTCTCCTTTTATGTCTGATAGTACTTGTTGTAGGTACTTGGGTGCTCCTATATTAGGGGCATATATATTGATGATTGTAATATCCTTTTCTTGAATGTATCCTTTAACCATTAAATAGTGTCCTTCTTTGTCTTTCTTTATGGCTTTCACCTTAAAGTCTGTTTGTCTGATATGAGTATTGCAACTCCTGCTTTCCTTTCTTGTCCACTGGCATGAAATAGGAATTACCATCCCACAGAGGGAATTCCTATCAACAAGTTTTGAGTCTATAAGATGATTTTCCTTATCAGTTTAATGTACTTAGCTGTGAATTAGAATGATCAGAACTAAAGTGTATCTCTGGTTTGTATGGCAGTAAACCTAGCCCATCTGAAGGTTATAATGGGGTTATTTTCTCCACAGAGTAAATATATCCCTGATTTATTTTAAATCGTGCTGCCACTGTTGATGTAATTTGCTTCCATGAAGATGTGGACAAAGTAATGCATTGTCTTAGGGAGGAGTACTTATCAATATGTTGATTTTTTCCCCCCTCAGGCAAACGTCAGAGGCGGATTTTTGACAGGGAGCATGTGAACTAGTTATGAACACTTCCAATGGACAGCCCTCAGCCCTTAATTTTGAGCCAGCACTGTGCTTCTACCATGAGGTTAAGTCTATTCCAAAGACATGTTTCCAGTAGTTTTTGCACTGCAAAAACTGTTGTTCTTCTTTTTACAGTACCAACAAATATTTACATATTTCTTTTCCTCCATCTTCACCCAGTGATTTCAAGCTCCTACAAAATGATTTATATTTTATTTATACATTGTATTTTTTTTTGTATCCAAGTTAGTGGGGTGGACCAACAATAAAAGCTTTCTCCTAGGTTTTCTGCCATAAGAGATTCCAGAAATATAGCTCATTTTCTAAGGTATAAGACAAAGTTGTCACTTATTTTTTACTGCTCTCCAGATTACATACTACTTTCCAGTTATATCAGGGATTCTATTTACTGGAAAACTGTATGAAGTTGCTGTGTTGTCTCACCACCGCTTTAATGTAACTAGGATCCATTACTCTACGCAAAGACTTCCTTCCGGTTAAAATAGTACAGAGAAAAACTAACAGGAAATATGTATATACTTCAGGGGATATTATAGGAGAGAAAGCTGTTCACACCTCCTAAATGAAAGCTACATGGTTAAAATACAGAAGGACAATATTTAATTCTATTAAGGAAGGAAGAGAAAATATGATTCTCACAGTGACCCTTCTTGGGGAGTTGATAATGAAGGACAGACATGATCATCAATCGTCTTCTAGAGGGAGGGATCTTTGCATTTTTATTATAAATGTATATACCATAAAATTTACCATCATAACCATTTTAACCATATAATTCAGTGCCATTAATTATAGTCCCAATGTTGTGCAACCATCACCCCTCTAGTTTGTTTTTGGTAGTTATTTTAGAACTATTCAGTTATTTCTACAGAGTCAGTCACTTTTGTTAAGTTTTATTTCTCTAAGAAGTGATCTGTTTCCTATAAGTTTACGCATGACTGTCATAAAGTCATTTACAATATCTTATATGTTGAATTTCTGCAAAATTTATAATTTTTTCCTTTTTAATTTTATTTGACCTTTTCTTGAATAATCTTACATGAATTTTTCCTATTAATTTTCAAAGAATCATTTTCTTGCTTAATCCTTCTGTTTTTTTTTCCTAGTTCATCTTATGATTTCTTTCCTTCATCTGTTCGAGTTTTTCTCTACTTTTTAAAAACAGAACCTTAGATTAATTTTAAATTTAATTGTAAAGCCTGCTTCCACCCACCCCCCCGAAGAACCACTTTAGCTGCAACCTGCAAGTTTTTGGTTCTTAGCACTGATCAGTAACCCTAGTATCAGCCATTTTCTAATTTCTAACTTAATTACAGATTTTACCAATGAGCTATTCATAAATGTAATGTTCTCTAAACTCCAGATGTTAATGGCATTTTCTTACTAGAGTAAACCTTGTGAATATGCTAACATTCAACCTTTTTTTAATCTATAAAAATGGCATTTCATATGGTTCAACATATTGTTTTGTTGTTAATGTATAAATTTCACTTTGGTACGAGAACATTAAATTGTGCATTTTAAATCAAAGGTAACTGCATTCACATACAAAGTCCTATGTTTATACTTTTGTTTTCTATTTGGGCTTTTTAAAATGTTGTGAGTATGTGCATAACCAGTGATTTTCAAATGAGAATCTGAGCACTGGAATCTTTTTTTGATACATGGTGCTGGTTGGTTCTCTGGGGTACAAATTCAGGTGGAGTTTAATATTGGGATGTATATTCAGGGTATCCTTGGCGTCAACACTTATGGAATAAAAAGGGAAGAAATATAGGGTAGATAGAGAAATCAAGCTGGAACACTGGCCAGATGACCTTAGCTGACCTCACTTGGGGGCTCTGGATAAAGGTGGCCACTCGGGGTTGTCCTGACACATCCAATGGCCAGGCCTTTATGCTTCCACCTGATGGGTCATTGCATGTATGTGGCCCCCTGCAGGGCTGGTGGTTTAAGGTTGCCCACTGGCAGCACTTCCAACGGCTGGAAACCAAGTCCCTGAAGGATGGTCTGGACAGCACGTGTCCGTGTCCCCCACGGTATGTATCACAGTCCCAGAGGTAGACGATTAAGGTTTATCTTCTGTGGAGGGACGCTCTTAGTGACTGACGTTTAAGTCAAAATGAGTAAGTGATTCTCCTCAATGCCCTGTGGTCAAAACAACTGAGGAGAATGTCCACATAGGGGTGAAACCCTCATTCTCTGCGTCAGTCTAGTTTTCAGCTCTTTACGAAGCCACCAGTCATCATCCTAGGTAACTTGTATTTCTGTAATACCCGTAACACCTCTCATTTGTTAAACTGAACCATATGTGGTTTAACCATCTTGAAATACTAATTTTTAACAAGGGACCCTGATTTTTCCATTTTGTACTGAGCTGTATGAATTATATAGCCTGCCCTAACTATGAGTATTCATAGGGAGTCTGTTTTCTCACTAAACCATGAGCTCCTAAACACTTGGAACCTGTGCCAATTCACTTTGTAGTTACATCTTCTAGCACAGTATCTGATGTGGGGTGCTTAGTAAAGGTTGAATGAATGATGACCTTCCTTTTAAACTATATTAATTTTGAGCTGGGAGATAATGAAGCGGTGCTGACCTAGGCTGTGGATAAAAGAGAGGCCTGCCACGGAGTCTGGAAGAACACGGCCCTTAGAAGAGGACACAGGAGGACAAGCCAGCCACCACAGTGGGAGAAGAAGCCGCTGGAAAGGATGTGAAAGTTGATTTTTCTGCCTCTGAAATAACAGATTAAGCTGGGAGAGGTTGGTTGTCTCCAAGTTAAAGATCAGGAATTCTTTACTTGACAATTTGTGAAAGAGACTGGATTAAGATGGTGGTATAGAAGGACTGGAACTCAACTTCGCTCCCAAAAAACAGCAAAACTACAACCAAATGCTGAGCAACCTTCAACCAAATGGACTGTAAACTTTCAAAAAAGATATTCTGCTCCAGAAGACAAAGAGGAGACCAGACCACATCAACAGGTAGGAGGGACAATTACATGATAGAAGCAACCCCATACCTCCTGGGTGGGAAGCCCCAAAGACTGGAAAGCAACTGCATCACAGAGACGCAGCTACAGGACTGAGAGTTCTGAGCCTCACGTCAAATCCCCACGCCTGGGGATTGGGCACAGGGAGAAAGAGACCCTGGAGCATCTGGCAGTGAAGGCCAGGGGGGCTTGGGTACACGAGCTCCACAGGAATAGGGGAAACAGAGACCCCATTCTTGAAAGGCACACACAGACTTTCACGTGCACTGGGTCCCAGGGCAAAGCAGTATCCAGAGGAATCCGGGTGGAACCTGACTGCAATTCCTGGAAGATCTCCTGGGAAAACAAGGTTGACTGTGCCTTATTGTGGGGGAAGGGCATTGGGGGTGAAGTTCTCGGGGACATTCATCAGCCTGCATTTCTCTGGAGGTGGCAATTTCTGGGAAAATCTGGTCCCTCCCATCAGCACTGAGAAGCCCCAGGCCAAACAACAATCCAGGTGGGATCTCAGCCCCACCAATCAGTAAACAGGCTGCCTAAAGACACCTCAGGCACACAGCCAGCCTCTAATCTCATCCAGAGACAAAGCCCCACCCATTAGAGGGAGAGGAAACAACTCCACCTACCATTGAGCAGGCATCACTCCCTCCCATCAGGAAGCCTACAGCAAGCCCCCTCCATACCAGCTTTAGCCACAAGGGAGGCAAACACCTGAACTAAGAGAGGCTACAGCTCTGTTGTTGACACAAAGGTCACCACACCAAAACCCTACAAAAATGAAAAGACAGAAAACTCTAACTCAGATAAGGGAGAAAGAGAAAAGCCCAGAAAAACAGCTCAGTGATGAGGAGATTATCAGCCTCCCAGAAAGAGACTTTAGACTGTTGATGCTGAAGATGATGCAAGGCATTGGAATTAGCCTGGAGGCAAAGACTGATAATTTACAGGAAACACTGAGCAAAGAAATACAAGCTGTTAAAATTAAACAAGAAGAGATGCAAAATACAATAGCTGAAATAAAAGATTCATTAGAAGCAGCCAACAGTAGAATACAGGAGGCAGAAGAACGAATCAGTGAGGTGGAGGACAGATTAGTGGAAATCACTAATGCAGACGAGAAAAGAGATAAAAGATTGAAAGCAAATGAGCTGAGTCTCAGAGGACTCTGGGATAATGTTAAACACACCAACATCCGTATTATAGGGGTGCCAGACAGAGAAGAGAGAAGGGGACAGAAAAAATATTTGAAGACATAATAGCTGAAAAATTCCCTAATATGGCTGAAAAAATTCCCTAATATGGGAAAGGAACCACGCACTGAAATCCAGGAAGCGCAAAGAGTACCACATAAAATAAACACAAGGAGGAATGCCCTGAGAAACATATTAATCAAAATGACCAAAATTAAATACAAAGAGAAAATACTGAAAGCAGCTAGGGAAAAGAAACAAATGTCATACAAGGGAACCCCAATAAGGTTATCAGCAGATTTTTCATCTGAAACTCTGCAGGCCAGAAGGGAGTGGCATGATATACTAAATGAGATGAAAGGGAAAAACTTCCAACCAAGATTACTTTATCCAGCAAGGTTCTCATTCAGATTTGAAGGAGAGATCAAAACCTTTACAGATAAGCAAAAGCTAAGAGATTTCTGCAACACTAAACCAGCTTTACAACAAATCCTAAAGGAACTTATCTAGGCAGAAAAGAGAAGGCCACAACCAGAAACAAAAACACCACAAATGACAAGGCCCACCAATAAAGGCATATATACAGTAAAGATACTAAATCATACATGCACAATTATGCTACCCAAAACAGTAATCATGAGAAGAGAGCACAAATGCAGGTCACTGGACTAGCACGTGCAATTAAGAAACCAACAACTTAATACAATCTCAGTTATATATAGACTCCTATATCAAAACTTCAGGGTAACCGCAAACCAAAAATCTACAACTGATACACAGGCAAATAAGAAAAATCAACTCAAATACAACATTAAAGATAGCCATCTTGTGAGAGGAGACAACAAGAGAATAAGGGAAGAAAAAAAGAGCAACAAAACCCCCAGTTAATACAATGGCAATAAGGACATATCTATCAATAATTACCTTAAATGTTAATGGACTGAATGCCCCAGCCAAAAGACATAGACTAGCCGAATGGATACAAAAACAAGACCCATATATATGCTGTCTTCAAGAGACCCACTTCACTTCTAGACACACATACAAACTGAAAGGGAGAGGATGGAAGAAAATATTCCATGCAAACGGGAATCAAAAGAAAGCCGGAGTAGCAATACTCCTATCAGACAAAATAGACTTTAAAATGAAGAACATTTTAAGAGACAAGGAAGGGCACTACATAATGATCAAAGGCTCAATCCAAGGAGAAGATAGAACAATTTTAAATATCTTTGCACCCAACATAGGATCACCACAATATATAAGGCAACTGCTAACAACCTTAAAAGGAGAAATCAACAATAACACCATCATAGTGGGGGACTTTAACACCCCACTTACAGCAATGGAAAGGTCATCCAGGCAGAAAATCAATAAGGAAACACAGGCCCTGAATGAAGCATTAGATCAGATGGACTTAATAGATATTTATAGGACATTCCATCCAAATGCAACAGAATACACATTCTTCTCAAGTGCGCATGGAACATTCTCTAAGATTGATCACATCCTGGGTTACAAATCAAGCCTCAGTAACTTTAAGAAAATTGAAATCATTTCAAGCATCTTCTCTGACCACAATGCTATATGACTGGAAATCAACAAGAAAAAAATGACCAAAAATACAAATACGTGGAGACTAAACAACATGCTACTAAATAACCAATGGATCACAGAAGAAATCAAGGAGGAAATTAAAAAATACCTAGAAGCAAATGACAACAAAGACACGACACCCCAAAACTTCTGGGATGCAGCAAAAGCAGTTCTAAGAGGAATAGAAGCCTACCTCAGGAAACAAGAAAAAGCTCAAACAACCTAACTTTACATCTAAAGCAGCTAGAGAGGGAAGAACTGACAAGACCTCAAGTTAGTAGAAGAAAAGAAATCATAAAGATCAGAACAGAAATCAATGAAGTGGAAGGGAAGAAAACCATAGAAAAGATCAATGAAACTAAAAGCTGGTTCTTTGAAAAGATCAACAAAATTGATAAACCCTTAGCCAGACTTCTCAAGAAAAGAGAGAGGACACAAATCAATAAAATTAGAAATGAAAAAGGAGAAGTAACAACAGACATCACAGAAATACAAAGGATCATAAGAGACTACTATATGCAACTCTATGGCAATAAAATGGAAAACCTAAAAGAAAAGGACACATTCTTAGAAAAGTACAATCTCCCAAGACTAAACCAAGATGAAATAGAAAAGATGAATAGACCAATCACAAGTTCTGAAATTGAAACTGTGATTAAAAAACTTCCAACACACAAAAGTCCAGGAGCAGATGGCTTCACAGGTGAATTCTATCAAACATTTAGAGAAGAGCTAACACCTACCCTTCTGAAACTATTCCAAAAAACTGCAGAGGAAGGGACACTCCCAAACTCATTCTATGAGACAACCATCACCCTGACACCAAAACCAGACAAAGATATCACAAAAAAAGAAAATTACAGGCCAATCTCACTGATGAACATAGATGCAAAAATTCTCAACAAAATACTAGCCAACCAAATCCAACAATACATTAAAAGCATTGTACACCACGATCAAGTGGGATTTATCCCAGGGATGCAAGGATTCTTCAATATCCGCAAATCAATCAGTGTGATACACCACGTTAACAAACTAAAGAATAAAAACCTTATGAGCCTCTCCATAGATGCAGAAAAAGCCTTTGACAAAATCCAACACCCATTTCTGACCAAAACCCTTCAGAAAGTGGGCATAGGGGGAACCTACCTCAACATAATCAAGGCCATCTATGACAAACCCAGAGCTCACATCCTTCTCAATGGTGAAAAGCTAAAAGAATTCCTGCTGAGATCAGGAATATGACAGGGATGTCCACTCTTGCCACTACTATTCATCATAGTATTGGAAGTCCTAGCCACAGCAATCAGAGAAGAAAAAGAAATAAAAGGAATCCAAATTGGAAAGGAAGAAGTCAAACTATCACTGTTTGCAGAGGACATGATACTATACCTAGAGAATCCTAAAGACTCTTCCAGAAAAGTGTTAGAGCTCATCAATGAATTTGGCAAAGTTGAAGGATCCAAAGTTAATACACAGAAATCAACTGCATTGCTATATACCAACAATGAAAGATCAGAAAGAGAAATTAGGGAAGCAATCCCGTTTACCATCGCATCAAAAAGAATCAAATACTTAGGAATAAACCTGCCTAAAGAGACAAAAGACCTGTACTCTGAAAATTATAAGGTGCTGATGAAAGAAATCAAGGATGACTTGAACAGGTGGAAAGACATACCATGCTCTTGGATTGGAAGAGTCAATATTATCAAATAAATATAGACTGCGGCAAGATGGCAGAGGAGTAAGAGGTCGTGCTCACCCTCTCCCACAAATACATCAAAAAACGCATCTAAATATAAAACAAGTTGGACAAATCATCATCTGAATGCTGATTAATTTAAACCTCCAAAAACTGCAAGAAACCCTTGAAATAACTGGGTAGAACAACTGAAGAAAGAAAAAAAAAAAGGTGAGAGAGAAAAG
>PVHT020002874.1:4464329-4484118 GCA_004024745.2 Catagonus wagneri | reverse complement strand
TGTGGAGGTACCTTAGAAAACTCTACATAGAATTACCATATGACCCAGCAATCCCACTCTTGGGCATATATCCAGACAAAAATTTCCTGGAGAAAGACACTTGCACATGCATGTTCACTGCAGCACTATTCACAATAGCCAAGACATGGAAACAACCCAAATGTCCATCGACAGATGACTGGATTAGGAAGATGTGGTAATATATACATGATGGAATACTATTCAGCCATAAAAAAGGATAAAATAATGTCATTTGCAGCAACATGGATGGAATTAGAAACCCTCATACTGAGTGAAGCAAGTCAGAAGGAGAAAGACGTCATATGAAATCTCTTATAACTGGAGTCTAAAACACTGCACAAATGAACATCTCAACAGAAAAGAAAATCACGAACTTGGGGAACAGACTTGTGGTTGCCAAGGGGGCGGGGAGGGGTGGGGGAGGGGTGGGATGGAATGGGGATAACTACTGCTTTAATGATGGAATAGCAAGGAGCTCCAGTTGTAATGCACGGGGAACTATATCTAAATTACATGTGAAAAATCCATATATGTACATGTAATCGGGTCACCACATGGTGCAGCTGGAAAATCTGACAGAAATCTGTAAACCAGCTATAATGCAAAAAAAAAAAAAAAGTGACTATACTACCCAAGTCAATGTACACATTCAATGCAATCCCTATCAAATTACCAAGGACCTTTTTCACAGAACTAGAACAAAATAGTTTAAAGTTTGTCTGGAAACACAAAAAAATCCAGAATAGCCAAAGACATCCTGAAAAAGAAAACTGGAGCTGGAGGAATCAGGCTCCCTGACTTCAGACTCTACTTACAAAGCTACAGTCATCAAAACTGTATGGTACTTTCACAAAGACTGAAATATAGATCAGTGGAACAGGATAGAAAGCCCAGAATTAAATCTACACATCTATAGTCAACTAATCTATGACAAAGGAGGCAAGAATATACATTGGACAAAAGACAGCCTCTTCAATAAGTGGTGATGAGAAAACTGGACAGCTACATGTAAAAAAATGAAACTAGAACACTTCCTAACACCATGCACAAAAATAAACACAAAATGGATTAAAGATCTAGATATAAGACCAGATACTATCAAACTCTTAGAGGAAAACATAGCCCAAACACTCTCAGACATGAATGATAGCAACATCTTCTCAGATCCATGTGTCAGAGTAAGGACAGTAAAAAGAGAAATAAACAAATGGAACTTAATTAAACGTCAAAGTTTCTGCACAGCAAAGGAAACCCTAAACAAAATGAAAAGACAACCCACAGCATGGGAGAAATATTTGCCAATGATTCAACTGACAAGGGATTAATCTCCAAAATTTATAAACACCTCCTACAGCTCAACACCAAAGAAACAAACAACCCCATCCAAAAATGGGCAGAGGATCTAGGCAGACAATTCTCCAAAGAAGACATGCAGATGGCAAATAAACATATGAAAAGATGTTCAACATCGCTCCTCATTAGAGAAATGAAAATCAAAACCACTATGAGGTACCATCTTACACCGGCCAGAATGGCCATCATCAAAAAATCTACAATCAGTAAGTGCTGGAGAGGGTGTGGAGAAAAAGGATCCCTATTACACTGTTGGTGGGAATGCAGACTGGTGCAACCACTGTGGAAAACAGTATGGAGATTCCTCAGAAAACTCAAAACAGAATTACCATTTGATCCAGCAATCCCACTCCTGGGCATCTATCCAGAGGAAACCAGGACTCGAAAAGACACATGTACTCTGGTGTTCATTGCAGCACTCTATGCAATAGCCAGGTCATGGAAACAACCTAAATGCCCATCGACAGAGGAGTGGATAGGGAAGATATGGTACATACGCACAATGGAATATTACTCAGCCATTAAAAGGAACAAATTACCAACATATATAGCAACATGGATGGTCTAGAAATTATCATGCAAAGTGAAACCAGTCAGACAATTAGACAGCAACACCCAATGCTACCGCTTACATGTGGAAACTAAAAAGACACAATGAACTTCTTTGCGGAACAGACAATGACTCACAGACTTTGGAAAACCTTGGTTTTTCCAATAAGACAATCTGGGGGTGGGGGGATGCACTGTGGGTTTGGGATACAAAATCTGTAAAATTGACTTATGATGATTTATGTACACCTATAATTGAAATAAAATCCACTAAGAAAAGAAAAAAATCAAACAAAAAAATAATAAACTATATAATTTTGAAATAATGAGCCCTGGTTGTGGAGTCAGTCACACAGATCTGCTTGCCAGTTCTTTTGTCTCCCTCTTGCTAGGAATGTGGGTTCCCAAAGAATGTATTCTTCAAAGTGGAAGACTTGAGAGTGAAAGGATAACCAGCCAAGATGCCAGGGCAAAAAACTGGCACCATCCTTGACAAATGGGCTATGGTCACGCCGTAGCCGTGTAGCCTTTGTTATGTGCTTGGGTAAGTGTCTCAACCTCTTAATCTCAGCCTCTTATCTATGGAAAATGAATATAACTCCTGCCCTTGAACAGTTGTTTCCGTTGGGGCAATGGAAGGACCAAGAACATCCAAAGAAACAATGGATGGAATCACTGACCTTGGTGATTCTTAATCACTGGGAGAGAAGAGCAAGATGAAGATAGGTGTGTAGAGTGTAGAAGGTGTATTCTCACCTGATGGCCTAAACTAAACTGTTCATTCATCCTTCGCATACAGTTAAAATAAACACATAGGAAGGAGCACGAGGTCAGGCATCAGCCTTCCAGGGTCAAACACTGGCTCCTTTGGGCACTGCCTGGTTTTGGACACTAGGTTTTTTCCTGCTAATTGTGTGCTCTTAAGGTTGGGAAGCCTACTGTGCTTCAGTTTCTTTGTCTGAAAACTGAGATGGAGATAATTTTTGCAACAGTACTTTGAGAAACATACTAAGTATGACAGCGACACTCACATTAAGGTCTGTAGGCTAGTGCCAGTCCATGAACTGTCTATAACCAGGTTAGAAATGAGTACAGGAATTTTAAGAAGGCTAGAAATGTGCAGCCATCTGACATTCCCATGACATCCACACTCAGGATGGATGGGATCTTGAACAGCCCACTTGCAGGGGAGGTATATGTGGTTGAGTTGCACACTAGGCATGCACAGTGGGACTGCTGAACATGTGCAATGAGCTGAAAATATAAAATTAAACTGATTCTTAATCCCAGATAGTTGAGAACCCCTGCTCCCCATACTAGATATGTGATTAGCTCTCAACACTACCCTTTTTAGTAATTGTTACAATATTTACATTTAAAATTAGACCTACTATGTATTAGCAATGTTTTAATAGTACTAAAAAGTTAAAAATAATTAAATTCCTGCTCAAGTTCAGAATGTTTTTTCTTAAGCCTAAAAACAAAGCTGTGCATGTGTTTACTCCCATTCTATTCTTGAATCAACAGCATGGGCTTGATGTTGAAAAAAAGTACCTAAAAACATATCAGCCCACTTTAAAAACCCTTCAGAGAACACAAGGTTTTATGTCTATGCTCTTGTCTTTTAAAAACTGAAAGAATATGAATTAAGTAGGTTTTTCTTTTTATATCTAATGTTCTAAGGAAAATGTTCTAATGTTCTCATTTTTTCATAAACTAAAACAGCAGCATGTGTACTGAAAAACTAAAGAGAAATGTATTTGAATTTAGAACCAAAAATAATATTAATGGAAGGAAAAACATGTCCCAGCCCCATGAGACCTCCGTCTATGCTCCAGACTCATCTAATTTGCTTTGGGGGTCACATTGGGGTTGTATGATTTTTCAGTACAACAACTAAGAACAAGACAGATACACTGAGAATGTTTTAAAGAAAGCCTACATTGGATGGTTCTGACAAAACACCTTCATTCACTTAGCAAGCATCTCATAAAATAAGCCAACGCACAATTACCCATCCCACTAGATGGAAGCTTTGGGGATTCCAAAAGAGTGTTTGATCCAAAAGCTAATATTTAAGTTTACATGAAAAACTTCAAAATTTTGCAGACTACCTAGACAAATATTTTTTTAAAAAGTCTCTGTGAGAAGGAGTTTATATCACATTTGAAATGGTGTAGGTAATTCTAGAGGAGACTGAGTATTTTAAAACTTTTCCATTTTATAACAATTTTAAAAATCATGAATTTATACTGACTCTTAATAAGATAGGAAAGTCCTTTTTTGCAGGTAGAGTGCCAACAAATGTAGAAAGATTGGCAGAAAATGTATCATATGGCAACAATCATCATTGTAAGTAATTCATATAAAATTCAGTATTGGCTGATAGATGAATATAGAGTGAATGTTTGGAAGGTAGAAGAAGATAAGGAATTTTCATAGACTGGAAGCATCTTCCCTGATTAATTAATTAATAAGGGAGGAACTGTATCTTTAAAGTGGAAAAACCTGGCTGAGAGCACCCTTACCAAATGACTAGAGTTAACTTTACCAATAATGGAGCAACCAACACCCTTGGTTCTTGATGTGTGAGGTAATGACAATATTATTTCTATGGTACTCTTTTTTCTTCTTTTGACTTTTTTTGTCTTTTTAGAGCCACATGTGCAGCATATGGAGGTTCCCAGGCTAGAGGTCTAAACAGAGCTGCTGCTGCCGGCCTATGCCAGAGCCACAGCAACACCAGATCCGAGCTGCATCTGCAACCTACACCACAGCTCAAGGCAATGCCACATCCTTAACCCACTTAGGCCAGGGATCGAACCCGCAACCTCATGGTTCCTAGTCAGATTTGTTTCCGCTGCACCACAATGGGAACTCTTCTATGGTACTCTTGCCGCTGCCTCCAAAAGAAGAAAAAGGTATAGCCTAAATCAAATTGACAACCCAGAGTGACGTTCTACAAAACAACTGGCCCATACTCTAAAAATGTCAATAGGCCTCATCCTCCTCTCCTGAGAGCTGGCCCAGTGCCCAGTAGAGCCCCTCCTGCCTTGATAGGATCCTATACTCCTATCACCTCAGGGGTGGGCCCCCTGTGGGTTGTCCACATGCAAAGGTGGGGCTGAAAACACAACTCACCAATGAAAACAAAAACTGGCTCTTTGAAAAGGTCAAGAAAATTGATAAACATCACGAAAAAAGGGAGAGGGTTCAAATCAATAAAATTAAAAAGGAAGTTAGAACTGACACAAAAGAAATGCAAAGGATCATAAGAAACTACTACAAGCAACTATATGCCAATAAAATGGACAACCAAGAAGAAATGGACAACTTCTTACAAAGGTAGAGACCTCCAAGACTGAACAAGGAAGTGGTAGAAAATAGTAGAAGGCCAATCAAAAGTACTGAAACTATGATTTTTAAAACTTAGAAGGCCAATCAAAAGTACTGAAACTATGATTTTTAAAACTTAAAACATTTAGAGTAGAAACACTCCCAAGACCATTCTATTAGGCCACCATCACCGATACCAAAATAAACAAAGATACCAGAAAAAAAATTATAGGCCCATATTACTGATGAACATAGGCACAAAAATCTGAAGAAAAAGTATCAGCAAACCAATTCTAGTAATATATTAAAAGGATCATACATGATAATCAAGTGGAACTTATCCCAATGATGCAAATATTTATCAGTAGCTGCAAATCAATCGTGATATACTACATAAATAAGAATAAAAACCACTCAGCTCAACAGATGCAGGAAAAGCTTTTAACATAATTCAACACCCATTTTTGATTAAAAAAGTCTCCAGAAAGTGGGCATAGAGAGAACCTACCTACCTCAACATAATAAAAAAGGCCATATATATGACAAACCCCCAGGTAACATTCTCAATAGTGAAAAGCTGAAGAATTCCTGCTAAGGTCAGGAACAAGACAAGGATGTGCACTCTCACCCCTTTTATTCAAAATAGTTTTGCAAGTCCTAGCCATGGCAGAGAAGAAAAAGAAATAAAAGGAACCCAAATTTGAAACAAGTAAAACTGTCACTGTTTGCAGATGACATGATACTATACATATAAAATCCTAAAGATACTACCAGAAAACTATCAGAGTTCATCAATGTACTCAGTCAACTTGCAGCATACAAAATACACAGAAATCTCCTGCATTCGTCTGTACTAACACACAGAAATCTCTTGCATTCATATATACTAACAATGAAAGATCAGAAAGAAATTAAGGAAATGTTTTACCATCACAACAAAAAGAATAACATACATAGAAATAAACCTACCTAAAGAGGCAAAAGCCTCTACACTCTGAAAACTCTAATGATGAAAGAAATCAAACATGACACAAACAGGTGGATGACACAAACACCATGCTCTCAGACTGGAAAAATCAATACTGTCAAAATGATTATACTACCCAAGGCAATCCCAGATTCAGTGAAATCCCTATCAAATTACCAATGACATTTTTCATAGAACTACAACAAAGAAGTTTAAGTTTGTATGGAAACACAAAAGACACAAAATAGTCAAAGAAATCTTGAAAAAGAAAAACAGGAATCAGGCTCCCCAATTTCAGACTATACTACAAAGCTACAGTAATCAAAAAAGTATTGTACTGGCACAAAAAAAAAAAAAAAACAAATATGGATCAATGTAACACAGAAAAGCTCAGAGATAAAGCCAAGCACCTATGGTCAACTGTAACAAAGGTGGCAAGAATATACAATGGAGAAAGAACAGCACCACTCTTCAGTAAGTGGTGCTGGAAAACTGGACAGATTCATGTAAAAGAATGAAACTAGAACATTAATACCATATACAAAAATAAACTCAAAATGAATTAAAGACAACCTAAATGTAAGATTGGATAATATTAAACTCTTAGGGGAAACCACAGGCAGAACACTCTCTGACATAAATTGCAACAATCCTTTTTTGGATCAGTCTCCTAGAGTAATGGAAACAATAGCAAACATAAATGGGACCTAATTAAACTTAAAATCTTTTGCACACCAAAATAAACCATCAACAAAATAAAAATGCAAGTTACACACTGGGAGAAAATATTTACAAAAGATGCACTGACAAAGGATTAAATTCCAGAATATAGAAATGGTGCATACAGCTTTATATCAAAAAAACAAAACAAAACACACACACACACACACACACCCAGGGCCAAGGTAATTAAGATGGCAGGACAGAAGGACTGCAGCTCAACTTCTCTCATGAAAACAACAATATCACAACCAAATGCTGAGCAACCTTCAACCAAATGGACTGGAAACTTTTTAAAAGATATCCTACTCCAAAAGACAAAGAGGAGACCACATCGAGAGGTAGGAGGGGTGATTACGTGATATAAGCAACCCCATACCTCCTGGGTGTGAAGCCCCACAGACTGGAAAGTAACTGTATCACAGAGACTCACCTACAGGACAGAGTTCTGAGCCCCACATCAAATCCCCATGCCTGGGATCTGGCACTGGGAGAAAGAGCCCCCAGAGCATCTGGCATTGGAGGCCAGCAGGGCTTGTGTGCAGGAGCTCCACGGGACTGGGGGAAATGGAGATCCCATTCTTGAAAGGCACACAACAGACTTTCATGTGCACTGGGGCCCAGGGCAAAGCAAAGTTTTCATAGGAATCTGGGTGAAACTGACTGCAGTTCTTGGAGGATCTCCTGGGGAAAAAAAGGGGTGACTGTGGTTTGTTGTGGGGGAAGATCACTGGAGACAAAGCTCTTGGGAACATTCAGCAGCCTGCATTTCTCTGGAGGTGGCCATTTTGGGAAAATCTGGCCACAACCATCAGCGCTGAGAAGCCTCAGGCCAAACAATAATCCAGGTGGGATTACAGCCCCATCCATCAGTAAGCAGGCTGTCTAAAGACTCCACAGGCACACAGCTGCCTCTAATCTCACCCAGGGACAAAGCCCCACCCACCAGTGGCAGGCACCAGTCCCTTCCATCAGGAAGCCTACAGCAAGCCTGCCATACCAACTTCAGCCACGAGAGGCAAATACCAGAAGTAAGAGAAGCTACAACTCTATTGTCTGTAAAAAGGACACCACACCAAAAAGCTATAAATATGAAAAGACAGAACTATAACGCAGATAAAGGAGAAAGAAAAAAACCCAGAAAAACAACTCAGTGATCAGGGGATTATCAGCCTCCAGGAAAAAGATGTTAGACTGTTGCATCATCTTCAGCATCGAGATACTGGAAATAAACTGGAGGCAAAGATTGATAATTTACAGAACACTGAGCAAAGAAATTCAAGATATAAAAATTAAGCAAGAAGAGATGCAAAATACAGTAACTGAAATAAAAAATTCCTTAGAAGCAGCCAACAGTAGAATACAGGAGGCAGAAAAATGATTAAGCAAGGTGGAGGAGAGATTATTGGAAATCACTAATGCAGAAGAGAAAAGAGATAAAAGATTGAAAGGAAATGAGGAGAGTCTCAGAGAACTCTGGGATAACGTTAAACGCACCAGCATCTGAATTATAGGGGTGCCAGAGAGAGAAGAGGACAGAAAAAAATATTCAAAGAGACAACGGTTGAAAACTTCCCTAACATGGGAAAGAAAGCACTCACTCAAATCCAGGAAGCACAACGCATACCATATAAAATAAACCCAAGGAGGAACACCTTGAGACATATATTAATCAAAATGACCAAAATTAAAGACAAAGCAAATATTGAAATTTCTCTTCTCTTTCTAGGGAAAAGAAACAACATACAAGGGAACCCCAATAAGGTTATCACCAGATTTTTCAGCTAAAACTCTGCAGGTCAGAAGGGAGTGGCATGATAGATGAAAGGAAAAAACTTCCAACCAAGATTACTTTACCCAGCAAGGCCCTCATTCAGATTTGAAGGAGAAATCAAAACCTTTACAGATTAGCAAAAACTAAGATTTCTGCAACACTAAACCAGCTTTAAAACAAATACTAAAGGGACTTCTCTAGGCAGAAAAGAAAAGGTCGCAACCAGAAACAAAAACACCACAAATGACAAGGCTCACCACTAAAGGCATATATAAAGATACGAAATCATCCATGCACAATTATGCTACCAAAATCAGAAATTGTGAGAAAAGGAGAGCACAAATGCAGGACACTGGAGATGCACTTGCAATTAAGAAACCAAAACTTAAAACAATCTCATTTATATATAGACTCCTATATCAAAACTTCAGGGTAACTGCAAACCAAAAATCTACAATTGATACACAAAACAAAATCAACTAAATACAACATTAAAGATAGTCATCAAACCACAAGAGGATACAACAAAAGAAGGGAAGAAAAAAGAGCAAAAAAAAAAATCAAAAACAGTTAATAAAATGGCAATAAGAACATACTTATCAATAATTACCTTAAATGTTAATGGACTAAATGCCCCAACCAAAAGACAGACTGGCTGAATGGATACAAAAACAAGACCCATATATATGCTGTCTTCAAGAGACTCACTTCACTTCTAGAGACATACAAACTGAAAGTGAGAGGATGGAAGAAAATATTCCATGCAAACAGGAATCAAAAGAAAGCCACAATGGCAATACTCATATCAGACAAAATAGACTTTAAAAATGAAGAATATTTTAAGAGACAAGGAAGGGCACTACATAATGGTCAAAGGATCAATCCAAGAAGACGACATAACAATTTTAAATATCTATGCACCCAACATAGGATCACCACAATATATACGGCAACTACTAACAACCTTAGAAGGAGAAGTTAACAATAACACCATCATAGTGGGGGACTTTCACACCTCACTTACAGCAATGGATAGGTCATTGCTCACAACAAAAGTCCAGGACCAGATGGCTTCACAGGTGAATTCTATCAAACATTTAGAGAGGAGCTAACACCTACCCTTCTGAAACTATTCCAAAAAATTGCAGAGGAAGGGACACTCCGAAACTCATTCTATGAGACAACCATCACCCTGACACCAAAACCAGACAAAGATATCACAAAAAAAGAAAATTACAGGCCAATCTCACTGATGAACATAGATGCAAAAATTCTCAACAAAATACTAGCCAACCAAATCCAACAATACATTAAAAGGATTGTACACCACGATCAAGTGGGATTTATCCCAGGGATGCAAGGATTCTTCAGTATCCACAAATCAGTCAGTGTGATACACCACGTTAACAAACTGAAGAATAAAAACCATATGATCCTCTCCATAGATGCAGAAAAAGCCTTTGACAAAATCCAACACCCAGTTCTGATCAAAACCCTTCAGAAAGTGGGCATAGGGGGAACCTACCTCAACATAATCAAGGCCATCTATGACAAACCCAGAGCTCACATCCTTCTCAATGGTGAAAAGCTAAAAGAATTCCCGCTGAGATCAGGAATATGACAGGGATGTCCACTCTCGCCACTACTATTCAACATAGTTTTGGAAGTCCTAGCCACAGCAATCAGAGAAGAAAAAGAAATAAAAGGAATCCAAATTGAAAAGGAAGAAGTCAAACTATCACTGTTTGCAGAGGACATGATACTATACCTAGAGAATCCTAAAGACTCTTCCAGAAAACTGTTAGAGCTCATCAATGAATCTGGCAAAGTCTTAGGATACGAAATTAATACACAGAAACCTTTTCTTTTCTTTTCATTTCTAAGGACTTGGAGAACAGACTTGTTGTTGCCAAAAGGGTGGGTGAGGGAATGGGATGGTAGGGGGTGTCTGGGGTTAATAGTTGTAGACTGTTGCCCCTGGGCTGGAAAAGCAAGGAGATCCTACTGTATAGCACTGGGAACTATGTCTAACTGCTTGTGATGAATCCATATATGTATGTGTAACCGTGTCACCATGCTGTACAGCTGGGTATAATGTAAAAAAAAAAAAAATCAACTGCATTTCTATATACTAACAATGAAAGATCAGAAAGAGAAATTAGGGAAGCAATCCTGTTTACCATCACATCAAAAAGAATCAAATACTTAGGAATAAACCTACCTAAAGAGACCAAAGACCTGTACTCTGAAAACTCTAAGACACTGATGAAAGATCAAGGATGACATGAACAGATGGAAAGACATACCATGCTCTTGGATTGGAAGAGTCAATATTATCAAAATCACTATACTACCCAAGGCAATCTACACATTCAATGCAAACCCTATCAAATTACCAAGGACCCTTTTCACAGGACTAGGACAAAAAACTTTAAAGTTTGTTTGGAAGCAGAAAAGACCCAAAATAGCCAATGACATCCTGAAAAAGAAAAATGGAGCTGGAGGAATCAGGCTCCCTGACTTCAGACTCTACTACAAAGCTACAGTCATCAAAACCGTATGGTACTAGCACAAAGACAGAAATATAGATCAGTGGAACAGGACAGAAAGCCCAGAATTAAACCCATGCAACTACAGTCAACTAATCTGTGACAAAGGAGGCAAGAATATACATTGGAGAAAAGACAGCCTGTTCAGTGAAGTGGTGCGGGGAAAACTGGACAGCCACATGTAAAAAAATGAAACTAGAACACTCCTAACACCATGCACAAAAATAAACTCAAAATGGATTAAAGATCTAGATATAATACCAGATACTATAAAACTCTTAGAGGAAAACATAGGCCAAACACTCTCCAACATAATGACAGCAACATCTTCTCAGATCCACCTGTTAGAGTAATGACAATAAAAACAAGAATAAACAAATGGGACTTAATTAAACTTCAAAGTTTCTGCACAGCAAAGGAAACCCTAAACAAAACGAAAAGACAACCCACAGAATGGGAGAAAATATCTGGAAATGAATCGACTGACAAAGGATTCATCTCCAAAATTTACAAACACCTCTTACAGCTCAATACCAAAAAAACAAACAACTCCATCAAAAAATGGGCAGATCTAAACAGACAATTATCCAAAGAAGACATACAGATGGCCAAAAAACATATTAAAACACTCAACATCACTCATTATTAGAGAAATACAAATCAAAACCACTATGAGGTACCACCTTACACTGGCCAGAATGGCCATCATCAAAAAGTCTACAAACAATAAGTGCTGGAGAAGGTGTGGAGAAAAATGAACCCTATTACACTGCTGGTAGGAATGTAAATTGGTGCGACCACTGTGGAAAACAGTATGGAGATTCCTCAGAAAACTAAAAATAGAATTAACGTTTGATCCAGTAACCCCACTCCTGGGCATCTATCCAGAAAAAAACATGACTTGAAAAAACACATGTACTCCAGTGTTCATTGCAGCACTCTATACAATAGCCAAGTCATGGAAACAACCTAAATGCCCATTGACAGAGGAGTGGCTAGGGAAGATCTGGTACATATACATAATGGAATATTACTCAGCCATTAAAAGAAATGAAATAACAACATTTATAGCAACATGGATGGACCTAGAAATTATCATGCAAAGTGAAACCAATCAATGAGACACCAATATCAACTGCTAACACTTACATGTGGAAACTAAAAAAAGGACACAATGAACTTCTTTTCAGAACAGATACCTATGGTTTCTAAATGAGACAAGTTGGGGGGTGGGGGGGATGAACTGAGGGTTTGGGATGGAAATGCTATAAAAATTGAGTTGTGCTGATTTTTGTACACCTATTATTGTAATAAATTTCATTAAGTAATGGGGCAAAAAAGATGTGGTACGTATGCACAATGGAATATTACGTAGCCATTAAAAGGAACGAAATAACAGCATTTATAGCAACATGGATGGACCTAGAAATAATCATGCGAAGTGAAGTCAGTCAGACAATGAGACACCAACATCAAATGCTATCACATGTGGAATCTAAAACAAGGACACAATGAACTTCTTTGTAGAACAGATACTGACTCACAGGCTTCAAAAAACTTATGGGTTCCAAATGAGACAGGTTGGGGGGGTGGGGGATGCGATGAGGGTTTCAGATGGAAATACTATAAAATTTGGTTGTGATGATTTTTGTATACCTATAAATGTAATAAAATTCATTAATTTAAAAAGGAAAATAAATACCCAATCAAAAAGTGGTCAGAAGACTTAAATAGACTTTCTCTAAAGACATACAGATAGCCAAAAGGCATATGAAAAGATTCTCAACATAGCTAATTATTACAGAAGTGCAAATCAAAACTACAATTAGGTATTGACCTGACAGTAGTCAAAATGACCACCATTAAAATGTCTACAAATAATAAATGCTGGAGAGGGCGTGGAGGAAAGGAAACCCTCCTACACTGTTGATGGGTATGCAAAGTCGTGCAGCCACTATGTGGAACAGTATGGATGTTTCTTTTACAAAACTAAATAGTTATCATACGATCCAGTAATCCCACTTCTGGGCACATGACTGGACAAAACTATTAACTGAAAAACATATGCATACCGTGTTCATAGTAGCACTATTCATAAGAGCCAAGACACATAAGTAATCTAATTGTCCATTGACAGATGAATGGATAAGGAAGGTGTGTGTGTGTGTGTGTGTGTGTGTGTGTGTGTGTGTGTGTGTGTGTAATGAATATTAATGACAAAAAAGAATGAAATAATGACATTTGCAGTAACGTGGATGGACTTAGAGACTATCATACTAAATAAGTCAGAGGAAGACAAATACCATATGATATCATTTATATATGGAATCAAAAATGTGATACAAATGAACTTATTTACAAAACAGTAAAAGATTAACAGATAGAAAACAATTATGGTTACCAAAGGGGAAACAAGGGCAAGAATGAATTAGGAGTACTGGCATAACATATACACATTACTATATTTAAAAGAGATAAATAGCAAGGACCTACTATATTGCACAGGGAACTATATCAGCATATTTTAATAACCTATAATGGAAATGAATCTGAAAATAATATGTTTGTGTGTTGTATATATATACATATATAACAATCACTTTGCTGTATACTTCAAATTAACTGCACTATAAATCAACTATACTTCAATTTTAACAAAAAATACTAGGTTCTTCTTCAACAAAAAAAGGGGGGGGACCTATTTCTACCCACTAAAGTGCATGTGATGATGACCAGTGGTTCTCACTTGGCCACCACTCCTCACGTGCGCCCTATAGGTGGGCTCCGGAGCTACCTTCCCTTGTGTTATTGGCAGGCACTCAGGGCAGCCATGTGTGTGTCTTTGTGTGTGTGTACATGTATTTATGTGTGTACATGCGTGCACACACAATTATGGGTAATAGTCCAAGCCTTTGGGCCCTACAGAGAAGCATCATGGTGATGCTGAAACTGAAGTGGAGAAGTGGAGGGAGGCACAGTTGAGGTTTGGACCACTGTTGGGTGTTATCTGCCTGGGGATGTAATTATTGTATAAAATTACTGAAACTCATGAAACTAAATGCTTAAAAAAGGGGGACATTGCCATGGTCTGATTAAAAGACCCAGAGAGCTCACCCAGACTCCATCTACACCATTTGGATTTCTGACTGTTAATGAAGAACAAGATTAATACAAATAGTATTCTAAAAATGGTGCAAAGAATCCTGACTTGAAATTAAACATTTCTGTGCATTCACAATTAATAGTTATGGAGGGCCTAACATGAACAAACTCTCCAAACCATCTCAGCACTCAGCCAATTCACACTGCCCTCATGTCCTCAGCTTCTCTGACAAGAGCCTCCAGACAGTTTCCACAGCAGCACTCCCTTTGCAAGGTGACAGTTCACTGACTGAGACTTGGCCAGCATTGTGTGAGCCATGATTTAACTACTGCCTAATGGGCCAAGCACATCTGGTCCAAGACTGTGCTCAACCCTCACCTCTGCGGACAGGTCCTGCACTAACCCCCAACCTGCCAGTCTCTAGGACAAGGGTGGGAGAAAAACGCAGAGCATATGCCAGAGGCCTGCTGTGCAGGACAAGAGGGACATTGCCAGGGAGTGTCTGTGCATACTGGACAATCTAGTGCCCAGCTGGACATGGTTCAGAAACCATGCCACTGATTTCCAATAAGGGGGAAGATGAAGAGTTATTCAATACACCATTCCAAAATGAGCTGTTTTGGAAAAAACGAGACCTATATTATAACAAATGCTAAAAGAAATTCTAGCTTCCTTTTACAATTAGAAATGAGAAAAAGAACTAAAATAAAATGCCTCCTGAGGTTCAGATGATGCTGAGATTTTAAAAAGACATTACAAAAGCAACAGGAGAGAAAATGCTCAATATAATTAATGATGCATAATTTAAAACCTCTAAATTACAGAACAAGTGAAAATCTGGACAAAATATAAGCACTACTGCAAATTATATCAAAATATAAATGCCTCATAGGAAAAAATCTGATAATTCAAATAAAGACAAATGTCAGTAGACATAAAAGTTTCATCTCTATAAATCAAATTCAAATTAAAACTGTTTGATATTAATCTTAGACCTAAAAAAATATGATTCAGGTACTCAAAGTTGACAAGCACACAAACACTTTTTAAATGGCAAATTGATCCAAACCTGATGAAAAACAATCTAGACTTTTACCCATTATTCTACTTCAGGGAATACAGAAAAAGTAAAGATGCACCAAATTACATGAACACAAATCACAACATGATTAAACATAAACTGTTAAAAGTGAAAGACTTCATGAACTGCAATTAAATTCTGTGTTTTAAAGGTTATTTTATACCATAAATAAATACTAACCACAGAAAATTAGAAGGGATTCAAGACTCAGAACTATTTAGTTTTATTGAAATGATGTGTGCATGCACACAGGTGTACACAAAGAGCTCTGGGGGAAAACTGAGAAACAACCAAAACATCAGCAAGTATACCTGGATAATAGAAATGAATCCTTACTCCTCTCTTCTATAGTTTTAAGTTTATTACAGAAGTAGAAAAAATGTACACTTTTCTAAAATCCACAACAATTTTGTATAAAAGTCCTAAGCTAATTACTGCCATCATTTACAAGTTTAGAGAGCAGATAGAATTTGAGAAGAAAAGCAAACACCAAACAAGAAGATGAAAACTCAGTTTCTCTCTGCAAGGTGGGCCTGTCTCTGGGCATCACTTACCGTGGCAGCGAGCGGGGCACGCAAGGTTGTACCTAACACTTGAAACACAGGGCGGCAACCATGGTCAGTAACTAAACTAGCAGTCTTGACCTCTTTTTAAAAGTTAACACTGAATAACAAAGCCACTGGGAGGAGTGGCTTAAAGCAGTAGCCAGCCTCAACCTCCCATCAGAATCACTTGGAGCGCTTGTTTAAACCCCATTCTTAGAATTTCTGATTTACAGAATTGGTCTAGAATGAATGCAGGGGAATCTGCATTTCTAACAAGTCCCCGGGTGGTGAGGATGCTGCAGGATTGAGCGCCAAACTTTGAGAGCAGAAGCCCTGAATTTTGGTAACAGATATTTCATCATGCATCGTGTTCAACAGCAAGAACTTTAAGAACTTCCCTTGAGAAACCCCTGCCTAAATAACAAAAGATGTGTTTGGAATTGCCTCCTCCATGCATTTAAGAACAAGTATCCAGTAGAAGCAGCTCAGTGCAGCAGGTACATACACAGTGAACACAGACTTAGGAACCAGATTGCCTGGTTTGGGATCCTGCTCCACTAGCTGTGTGATGGTAGGCAACTTACTCAACCTCTCTGCTTCAGGGCCTTTAGGTTTAAAATAAAGGGTACTAGCTCCTTTTCTTCCAGCAAGAAAACTAGAAATGGGTGTCTATCCTAAAATCAATGAGAAGTCTTCATCTTCCCATTTCTATGCAAACACATTTTGTAAATCCACAAATGGAATGTTCCTGAAGAGTTCCTTTCCCTGTGCGAAGTTAAGGAGACAGTGGCCTAGTTTGTTATTTTTTATAGTAACTATACCCATATTCCTTCCTTTAGGCTCCTCTTTCCTTAAGTGCCACCAAATAGCCAAGAGATGTAGCTACACACACTGAACACACCACCATTAAAACAAGCATAGGAAGAAGTTCCCATTGTGGCTCAGAGGCAAGGAACCCCCCGTGAGGATGTGGGTTCAATCCCTGGCCTTGCTCAGTGGATTAAGGATCCAGCATTGCCATGAGCTGCGGTGTAGGTTGCAGACATGGCTAGGATCTCACGTTGCTGTGGCTGTGGTATAGGCTAGCAGCTGCACTCCGATTTGACCTCTAGCCTGGGAACTTCCATGTGCCACACAGTTAGCCCTAAAAAAGGCAACAAAACAACAACAGAAAAAGCACAGGAGCCCAACCCCTGGGAACCCATAGAACGTCCCATAAAAAAAGGAAACATCAGAATTTGTGAGAAAGATGAATGGCTTAGGATTCAGAAACAGAAGACCTGATAATCACTCAAGTATGATTAAAGCACAGAGGTTCAGGCCCACCTTATTAGTAGTCTCAGCTACCAGATGAAAAATTCCAGATGCAAAACTACAGTTAAGAGCTTCACCTCTCTGAACTGTTTTTCAACTGTGTGTATCCTCCCAGCTCAGGACCCTTCAGTGGGTTCAGGATAAACACCTGATAATGGATCACTTCCACTGAGACCATACACCACTTCTCTAAAGGCTAGAGCTCCAGATAAGACCCCACAAGCTTCCGGGACCCCATTCCCAGAGTGGTCCTCAAAGGTAGAAGTGTACATATTCACAATAGGGAACAGGGTTGGTCAAGTGCATACTCCAGTCCTGGCTCTGTGTCCTCAAATAGTGTCCCCACCCTTTAAATTAAAAAAGTAATAGGCAGGATCAAGGTGGCAGAGAAGTGGAGCTCACCTTCTTCCAGAAACACATAAAAAAAAATTCTACTTGTAGAATGATTACCACAAAACATTTACTGAAATCTGGTAGAATACCTCAAGCCTCCAAAAAGGGCAAGAAACCCTCTACAGAACCGGTTAGAACAAATGAAAAAGAAGATTGGGGTGGGGGAGGAATCAGGATAGGACCTGCACGCCTGACAGGGAGCTGTGAAATAGGAAAGGAATCCATACCCAGGGAGGCCACCTAAATGACAGGGAGTTCAGCTGTAATGGAGGGTCAGAGAAAAGCAGAGCATCTGGCCTTGGGAAGGGAAAGCAAAAGCAAGAGCTGCTCAGATGACTGGCACCGCTACCCTGGACACCACAGGCTGAGACACTTGGGCCTAGGTAGGGTGTTGAGACTTGGGCCTTGGAGGTCAGTTCCAGGGAGAGGAATAGGGAGCTGTGCACCACAGCTCAGAGAGTGCCAGAGGAGGCCTAAGCCGGCAGAAGAAGCAAGGCACCATTTTGGGGGAGGGTGAGAGGAGGAGGGGTAGGGCCACTATAGGAACATCTTCCTCTGTGCATACACATGCGCTCGGGCTTTGGGACATCTCTTGCATGGGCTACAGACAGCAGGAGCAAACTGCCAGAGCTCTCTCAGACTGCCAAGGTGCATGCAGCCTGTTAACACTAGGGTCTCATGAACAAGCACCACCTGTGGCCCCATTCACCTCAGGTTACTGCCAAACAGGACCCTGAAACCTAGTGCAACCCACTGCCCTCGCCCCCCTGGGAACACACATGCCCCACCTCTGCTGCTACCAAAGGCTCTGGGCACCACTTCCACCTCCCTGTGGGCCTTTGCCAATGTCAAGAGCCAGCAACAAGGTACTGGCTAAAAGGAACTGCCCATTGCCTCCATCTCCCTGGAATCACATGCCTCCCAAACACCAGCTCATCCCCTATCAAGGGGATAACCACCTTCACACCGTGAGGAAAAAGATAGCAAGCATCCAAACCAAAAGCAGCACTCACACCAAAAAATTAGTAAGCCCTTACAAGCTACCCAGGAGCACTCCTGCATATAAATAGCCTCCCAAGACTATAGCAGATGGTTGTTTCCTGAACTCACAGAATAAGAAAAATATAAGCAAAATGAAGAAGCAGCAGAACCATTCCCAGTTAAAGAACAGGAGAATTCTCCTGAAGGATCAAACAATGAAATAGACCTTTGCAGTCTAGCAGACACCTAATTCAAAAAGGAGGGAATGAAAATACTAAAGGAATTAAGATCAGATATGAAGAGTAATACAGATTACTTTAGAAAGAAACAAGGAATTATAAGGAGGAGCCAAGAAAAATTACAAAGTTCATTTGCAGAGTCACAAGCTGAGTTAAAGGCATTGAAGAGCAGAATGAATAAGGCAGAGGAACAAATAAGTGACTTGGAATATACAATAATGGAAACCACCCAGTCAGGACAGCAGACAGAAAGTCCAATGACAAAACATGAAAACAATAAGAACTCTATGGTATAATAAGAAAGAGGCCAATGTATACATAATAGGAATTCCAGATGGAGAAGAACAAGAAACGGGGATCAAATATATATTTGAAATTATGGCTGAAACCTTTCCAAACATAAAGGAAACAGATATCAAGATACAGGAAGTACAGAGGGCCACAAACAAGTTCAACCCATCTCCCGAAAAACAGCAAAACTACAAACAAATGCCGAGCAGCCTTCAACCAACTGGACTGTAAACTTCCAAAAAAGATATTCTACTCCAGAAGACAAAGAGGAGACCATATCAAGAGGTAGGAGGGGTGATTACGCGATAGAAGCAACCCCATACCTCCCGGGTGGGAAGCCCCACAGACTGGAAAGTAACTGCATCACAGAGACACAGCTACAGGACTGAGAGTTCTGAGCCCCACGTCAAAACCCCACGCCTGGGGATCGGGCACAGGGAGAAAGAGCCCCCGGAGCATCTGGCATTGAAGGCCAGCGGGGCTTGTGTGCAGGAGCTCCACAGGACTGGGGGAAACAGAGACCCCATCCTTGAAAGGCACACACAGACTTTCACGTGCACTGGGTCCCAGGGC
>PVHT020002874.1:4438256-4463329 GCA_004024745.2 Catagonus wagneri | reverse complement strand
GGAATAACATTTATAGCAACATGGATGAACCTAGAAATTATCATTCGAAGTGGAACCAGTCAGACAATTAGATGGCAACACCCAATGCTACCGCTTACATGTGGAAACTAAAGAGACACAATGAACTTCTTTGAAGAACAGACAATGACTCACAGATTTTGGAAAACCTTGGTTTTTCAAATAAGACAATCTGGGGGGTGGGGGGATGCACTGTGGGTTTGGGACACAAAATCTATTCTATTGACTTATGATCTTTGTACACTTATAACTGAAATAAAATTCATAGTTAATATGAAAAAAAAAAAACAAGTTCAACCCAAACATATCTACACCAAGACATAATAAATGTGGCAAAAGTTAAAGATAAGGAGAGGATTCTGAAGGCAGCAAGAGAAAAACAAAGAATTAATTATAAGGGAACCCTGGTAAGGCTATCAGCTGATTTCTCTACAAAAACACTACAGGCCAGAAGAGAGGGGACAGATATATTCAAAGTTCTAAAGGTAAAAATTCACAACCTAGAATAATCTACCCAGCAAGATTATCATTTAAAATAGAAGGAGAGATAAAAGAATTTCTCCAACAAACAAAAACTAAGGATACAAAAATCTAAACACATTCTAAAAGAAATACTGAAAGGACTCATCTAAATAGGAAAGAAGTAAGACCTAGGATGGAGGAAATCACAACTGGAAAGCAGTCACTTAAACAAGCCAGTATAAAGATCAAAAAGAAAAAAAAATTGTTATGAAAGTGATGATAAACATAAGCGACAGCAAAAGGATAAACATGAAGATGTAAAAAGGACATCAAATCATAAAATGTGGGCAAGGAGAGTAAGAAAATCTAGTCTTTTTGTTTGTTTGCTTGAGCCTGTGTGACTATCAGGCTAAAGCAAGCAGATATAGGAAGGGGTTAACATATGTGAAATACAGGGCAACAACAAATCAAAACCAAACAATACATTCACAAAATCTAAGAAGAGGACATGATCATAAATGAAAGGTAATCATCCAACGAAAAAAAAGAAAGAAAAAGAAATAGAATCATCTGGAAAACAAGGTTTAAAATGACAATAATTACATATTTATCAATAATTATATTAAATGACAAAGGAGTGATTGCTCTAACAAAAAGACACAAAGTGGCAGAATGGTTTAAAAAAAGAGCCTACAGTATGCTGCCTACAAGAGACTCATGTTAGAGCAAAGGACACATAAATTGAAAATGAGGTGATAAAAATATTTCATGTGAATGGAAATTACAGGAGGGTAGAAGTTGAAATACGTAGACAAAATAGACTTGAAAAGAAGGGCATAAAAAAGATAAAGGAGGACACTATTTAATGATGAAAAGATCAAATCAAGAAGAGGATATTACACTCATCAATATGTATTCCCCTAATATAGGAGCTCTCAAATACATACAACAAATGCTAACAGACATAAAAGGAGAAATTAATGGGAATACAATAATAGTAGGAGACTTTAACACCCCACTCACATCAATGGACAGATACCATAGACAGAAAATCAAAGCAACAGAGATCCTAAATGACAAAATAGAACAGTGAGACTTAATTGATATTCTCAGAACATTTCATCAAAAAAAAAAAAAAAACAGAATAGACATTCTTTTCAAGTGCATATGGAACATTCTCTAGGATTTACCACATACTAGGGCACAAAACTAACCTCAACCAATTTAAGAATATAGAAATTATTTCAAGCATCTTCTCTGACCACATGGTATGAAACAGTAATCAGCCACAGAAAAGGAAGTGAGAAAAAACTGACTACATAGCAAGAGTGGACATCCTTGTCTTGTTCCTGATCTCAGAGGGAATTCTTGTACTCTGAAAACTATAAGACATTGATGAAAGAAATAAAGGATGACACAAATGGATAGAAAGACATATCATGCTCTTGGATTGAAAGAATCACCATCAAAATGATTACATAACCCAAGACAATCTATAGATTCAATGCAATCCCTATCAAAGTACCAAGGACATTCTTCAAAAGAACTAGAACAAAATATTTTAAAGCTTGGAAGCACAAAAGACACAGAAGAGCCAAAGACTTCCTGAAAAAAGAAAAATGGAGCTGGAGGAATCAGGCTCCCTGACCTCAGACTATACTACAAAGCTACAGTCATCAAAACTGCATGGTACTGGCACAAAGACAGAAATATAGATCAGTGGAACAGGGTAGAAAGCCCAGAATTAAACCCATGCACCTACAGTCAACTAATCTATGACAAAGGAGGCAAGTATATATAATGGAGAAAACAGCCCCTTCAATAGGTGGTGCTGGGAAAATTGGATGGCTACATGTAAAAGAATGAAATTGGAATACTTCATAACACCATACACAAAAATAAACTCAAAATGGATTAAAGAAATAAATATAAGACCAGACACTATAAAACTCTCAGAGGAAAACATAGGCCAAACGCTCTCTGACAAAAACCACAGCAACATCTCAGATCCACCTCCTAGAGTAATGACAATAAAAATAAGAATAAACAAATGGGACTTCCAATTAAACTTAAATGTTTCTGCACAGCAAAGGAAACCCTAAACAAAATAAAAAGACAACCCATAGAATGGGAAAATATTTGCAAATGAAACAACTGACAAGGGATTAATCTCCAAAATTTATAAACACCTCCTACAGCTCAATACCAAAAAAACAAACAACTCCATCAAAAAATGGGCAGAAGATCTAAACAGACAGTTCTCCAAAGAAGACATACAGATGGCCAAAAAACACATGAAAACACATTCAGCATCACTCATTATTAGAGAAATGCAAATCAAAACCACTATGAGGTACCACCTTACACTGGCCAGAATGGCCATCATCAAAAAGTCTACAAACAATAAGTGCTGGAGAGGGTGTGAAGAAAAAAGGAATCCTATTACACTGTTGGTGGGAATGTAAACTGGTGCAACCACTGTGAAAAACAGTATGGAGATTCCTCAGAAAACTAAAAACAGAATTATCATTGGATCCAGCAATCCCACTCCTGGGCATCTATCCAGTGAAACCATGACTCATAAAGACACATGTACTCCAGTGTTCATTGCAGCACCCTATATAATAGCCAGGTCATGCAAACAACCTAAATGTTCATTGACAGAGGAGTGGGTAAAGAAGACGTGGTACATATACACAATGGAATATTACTCAGCCATCAAAAGGGGGGGAAAAAACTGCATTTGCAGCAACATGGATGGACCTAGAAATTATCATGCCAAGTGAAGTCAGTCAGACAATGAGATACCAATATCATATGCCACCACTTACATGTGGAATCTAAAAAAAAGGACACAATGAACTTCTTTGCAGAACAGATACTGACTCACAGACTTTGAAAAACCCATGGTTTCCAAATGAGATAGGTTGGGGGATGGGAGGATGCACTGAGGGTTTGGGATGGAAATGCTATAAAATTTGGTTGTGATAATTGTTGTACACCTATAAATGTAATAAAATTCATTAATTAAAAACAATTTAAAAGATAAAAATTAAAACCATTGGCAAAGAAAAAAGAATACTGACTCGCAAACTTTAAAAAACTTATATTTTCCAAATGAGACAGGTTGGGGGGTGGGGGTTTGGGATGGAAATGCTATAAAATATATAGGGTTGTAATGATCATTGTACAACGATAAATGTAATAAAATTCATTGAGTAATTAAAAAAATGACTACATGGAGACTAAACAACATGCTACTAAAAAACCAATAGGTCAATGAAGAAATCAAAAAGGAAATAAAAAACCACCTCAATACAAAAACAGACATATGGACTAACAGAATGGGAGAGAGAGCCCATAAATAAATCCAGACATCTTCAATCAATTTGCCTTTGACAACGGCTGCAAAAATCTAAAATGGGAAAAAGAATTTCTTCAGCCAGTGGTGCTGGCAAAACCAGACAACTCCATGTAAATCAATGAAACTAGAAAATACCCTCACACCATGCACAAAAATAAACTCAAAATGGCTCCAATACTTAAACATAAGACACCATAAAACTCCTAGAAGAAAATATTCTCTGACATCAACTACACAAATGTTTTCTTAGGTCAGTATCCCAAGACAATAGAAATTAAAAAAAATAAATAAACCAATGGGACATAATCAAACTTACAAGATTTTGTACAGAAAAGGAGACCATTAAAAAAACAAAAAGACAAGCTACAGAGAGAAAATATATGCAAATGAGATAACCAACAAGGGCTTTATCCTCAAAATAGACAACTCACACAACTCAGTAGAAAAAACTAAAGAATCCAATTGAAAAATGGGCAGAAAACCTAAACAGACATTTCTCCAAAGAAGACATACAGATGGGCAGGAGGCACATGAAAAAAATACTCAACATCACTAATTATTAGAGAAATGCAAATCAAAATTACAATGAGGCACCACCTCAGACTGGTCAGAATGGCCATCATTAAGTCTACAAATAGCAAATGCTATAGAGGGTGTGGAGAAAAGGGAACCCTCCTACTCTGTTGGTAGAAATGTAAACTGGTACAACCACTATGGAAAACAGTATGAAGGAACCTCAGAAAACGAAATATAGAACTACCATATAATCTAGCAAGTCCATTCTGGTCATATATTCAGACAAAAGTTTCATTAAAAAAATATATGGGGTGTTCCGTTGTGGCTCAGCAGTAATGAACCCAAGTAGTATCCACAAAGAGGTGGGCTTGATCCCTGGCCTCAGTGGGTTAAGGATCCAGCATTATCATGAGCTGTGGTGTAGGTTGTGGACACAACTCAGATCTGGCATTGCTATGGCTGTGGCATAGGCCAGTGGCTACAGCTCCAGTTCGAACACTAGCCTGGAAACATCCATATGCCATGGGTGTGGCCATAAAAAGACCAAAAAAAATGTACATGCATTCTATATTCACTGCAGCACTATTCACAATATCCAAGACATGGACAATCTAAATGTCCATTGAAAGATGAATGGATTAAGAAAAAATGGTAAGTATACACACTAGAATACTACTCACCATTAAAAAGAACAAAATAATGCCATTTGTAGCAACATGGATAGAACTAGGGGATCTCATACTAAGTAAGGTAAGTCAGAGAAAGAAAAATATCACATATCTGGCATCTAACATATGGCAGAAATGAACCTATCCACAGAAGACAAACACAGACATGGAGAACAGACCTGTGGTTGCCCAGGGGGAGCAGCAAGGAAGTGGGATGGACTGGGAATTTGGGTTAGTAGATGAAAACTATAGCTTTTGGAGTAGATAAGCATGAAGTCCTGCTGTATAGCACAGGAAAATATATCTAATCACTTGTTTTGGAACATGATGGAGGATAATGTGAGAAAAAAATGTATATATATGACTGGGTCACTTTACTGTATAGAAGTTGACAGAACATTGTAACTTAACTATAATAAAAAATTTAAAAAACTAAAGGCCTAAAAAACAAAAGGGGGGATCTCATATTGAGTAAAATAGGTCAGAAAGAGTAAGACAAATACCATATGGTATCACATATGTGGAATATAAAATATGGCACAAATGAACCTATCTATAGGACAGAAACAAACTCATGGACATAGAGAACAGACCTGGGGTTGCCAAGGAGGAGGGATTACTGGAATTTGGGGGTTAGTAGATGTAAAATACTACATTTAGAATGGATATGCAATGAGGCCCTGCTGTACAGCTCAGGATATTATATCCAATCACGGGTGATGGAACATGATGGAAGATAATATGAGAAAAAGAATGTGTATATATGTATATATATATATATATATATATATGTATAACTGGCTTACTTTGCTGTACAGCAGAAATTGACAGAATATCATTATCAACTGTAATAAATTTTTAAAAATTCAAGGAGTTCCTGTTGTGGTGCAGTGGAAATGAATCTGACTAGTATCCATGAGGATGTGTGTTCAATCCCTGGCCTTGCTCAGTGGGTTAAGGATCTGGCATTGCCATGAGCTGTGGTGTACTTTGCAGATGTGGCTAGGATCCCTTGTCACTGTGACTGTGGGGTAGGCTGGCAGTGCAGTGCCAATTTGACCCCTAGCCTGGGAACCCTCATATGCCATGGGTGTGGCCCTAAAAAGCAACAACACAAACAAAACAAAAAACTTCAATACAAACAGTGAAAACTCAAAGATTCAAAATATATGGGATGCTACAAGAGCAGTTCAAAGAAGTTCTTAGTAATACAAGCCTTTCTCAAAAAAGAAAAATCTTAAATCAACAACCTAACCTACCAACTAAAAGAATTCAAAAAAGAAGAAAAAAACCTAAAGTCAGCAGAAGGAAGAAAATCATAAAGATCAGAGAGGAAATCAATAAAATAGAGGTTCAAAAAAACAGAAAAAAATTAGTAAAACTAAGAGCTGGTTCTTTCAAAGGGTAAACAAAATTGACAAATCTCTGGAAAGATTCATGAAGAAAAAGAGAGAACTTAAATAAACAAAATAAGAAATGAAAAAGGAGAAATCTCAACGGATACTGCTGAAATAGAATACTACGAACAGTAACATGCCAAAAAAATTGACAACCCAGAAGATATGGACAACTTTCTAGAGACATATAGCCCACCAAAACTGAATCAAGACAAAACAGATAATCTGAACAGACCAATCAGTAGAAACAAAACTGAATATGTAATAAAAACACTCCCTACAAACAAAAGTCCAGGACTATACTGCTTCACAGGTTAATTCTACCAAACATAAAAAGAAAAACTTATACCAATCGTTCTTCAACTCTTCCAAAAGGTTGAAGAAGGAACACTACCAAAGATATTCTATGAAGCCACCAACACCCTTATAGCAAAACCAGACAAAGAAACTACCAAAAAAAAAAAAAAGAAAATTATAAGCCAATGTATTTGATGAATATAGATGTAAAAATTTTCAACAAAATTTCAGTAAACAAAATCCAAAAACTGGAGTTCCTGTTGTGGCTCAGTGGTTAACAAATCCGACTAAGAACCATGAGGTTGCGGGTTCGACCCCTGACCTTGCTCAGTGGGTTAAGGATCCGGCGTTGCTGTGAGCTGTGGTGTAGGTTGCAGACGTGGCTCGGATTCTTGCATTGCTGTGGCTGTGGTGAAGGCTGGCAGCTACAGCTCCGATTAGACCCCTAGCCTGGGAACCTCCACATGCCGCGGGTGCGGCCCTAGATAAAGCAAAAAGACAACAAAAAAAACCAAAAACTCATAAAAAATATCATACACCACAACCAAGTGGGATTTATCTCAACATCACAAGGATGGTTCAATATATGCAAATCAATCAACATCGTACACCATGTGAACAAAAGTCAAAAACCACATGACTATCTCAATAGATGCAGAAAATGCATTTGAGAAAATCCAACATCCATTCATGATTTTAAAAAAAAGTCTTACCCAAGTGGGTATAGAGGGAACATATCTTAACACAATAAAAGCCACCTATGACAAACCCACAGCCAATACAATACTCAAAGCAGAAAAACTGAAAGCCTTCCTGCTAAAATCTGGAATAAGACAAGGATGCCCACTCTCACTTTTATTCAACACAATACTAGAAGTCCTAGTCACAGCAGTAAGAAAAACAACAGAAATAAAAGGAATCCAAATTGGAATAGAAGAGGTAAAACTATCACTGTATGCAGATGACATGATACTATATACATTGAAAATCCTAAGGACACCACACAAAAACTACTTGAATTGATCAGTGAATTCAGCAAAGTATCAGGATACAAGATTAACATCCAGAAATCAGTTGCATTTCTGTAATACTAACAATGAATTATTAGAAAAGGAATATTAAAAAATAATGCATTTTAAAATTGCATGCCAAAAATTAAATACCTAGGAATAAACCTGACCAAGAAGGTTAAAGACCTATATGCTGCAAACTATAAAACAAGGAAATTAAAGAGGATTTAAAGAAATGGAAATATATCCCATGCCCCTGGACTGGGAGAACTGATATCATTAAAATGGCTATACTACCCACAGCAATCTACAGATTTAATGTGAGCTCTGTCAAATTACCTGTGATATTTTTCACACAACTGGAACAAATAATCCAAAAATTTAGATGGAACTATGAAAGACCCAGAATTGCTAAAGCAATCCTGAGAGGGGGAAAAAAAAAAAAAAACAGGAAGCAGGAGGAATAACTTTCCCAGACTTCAGACAATATTACAAAGCTCCAGCAATCAAGACAGTATGGTATTCATACAAAAACAGATATATAGATCAATGGAACATAACAGAGAGCCCAGAAATAAACCCAGACATCTAAGGTCAATTATTCTTTGACAAAGAAGGCAAGAATAAAACGGGGAAAAGTTTCTTCAGCAAGTGGTGCTGGGAAAACTTGGACAGCTGTATGTAATCAATAAAACTAGAACACACCCTCACATTATGCACAAAAAATAAACTCAAAATGGCTTAAAGACAAACATAAGACAAGACACCATAAAACTCCCAGAAGAGAACATAGGCAAAACAATCTCTGACATCTATTTTTTTTTTTTTTTTTTGGCCATATCTAGGGCCGCACCCGCGGCATATGGAGGTTCCCAGGCTAGGGGTATAACAGGAGCTGTAGCTGCCGGCCTTCTCCACAGCCACAGCAACGCAGGATCCGTGCCATGCCTGCAACCTACACCACAGCTCACGGCAACGCCGGATCCTTAACCCCACTGAGCAAGGTCAGGGATCGAACACCGCAACCTCATGGTTCCTAGTCAGATTCGTTAAGCACTGAGCCACGACAAGAACTCCCCTGACATCAACTATTCACATGTTTTCTTAGGTCAGTCTCCCAAGGCAATAGAAATAAAAGCAAAAATAAATAAATGGTACCTAATCAGGCTTACAAGTTTTGCACAGAAAACGAAACTATTTAAAAAAGATGAAAGGACAACCTACAAAGTGGGAGCAAGAGTTGAAAGCAATGCAACTGAGAAGGGATTAATCTCCAAAATAGACAACTCAAACAACAGCAAAAAAAAAACCAATAACCCAATTAAAATACGGGCAGAAGACCTAAAAAGAGATTTCTCCAAAGAAGACATACAGATGGCCAGCAGGCACAAGAAAAACTGCTCAACATCACTATTAGAGAAATGCCAATCAAAACTACAATGAGAGAGAGATTTCGGAAGATGGCAGAGTAGCAGAACATAAGGCTAACCTATTCCCCCAAGTACATTGAAAATACAACCATATGTAAAACTATTTACACAGAAAATTTGCAAAAAACTGACAAAAGACCTCAGGATTAAGGTAGAGCAAGAAAAACTTTTTAAACCCAGATAGGACCAAAAAAAGAAAAAGAAAGAATGAGAAAAAGAAGTCAAAGGAAGCAAAACAGAACCTGCTCTCCCAGGAAGGAGCTGGAAAGAATAGATCCCCCACCAGGGAGGCGATCGGCCACAAACAGTGGAGAAACTCTAGACGAATGGTGTGAAGTAGTAAAAAGGATATGATCCTCTACAAATGGTCAGTTCTACAGGCAACAGGCAACTGTAGGCAGGTGCCACTGGTGTTGGAAACTAAACTCTGGCCTTAGAAATCAGACCTAAAGAGGGAGCTGGGTCTGGAAAAAAACTAGGGTTGGCTGTGTGGAAACAAACTATAGGGACTGGAGCATAGGGCAACCACAACTGAGAGCATCTAAGCAGAGGCCACCCAGTAGGGCTTAGAGACTAGATTCCACTGTTAGGAGGTGTTGGAAGAAAGGGGCAGGATCCACCACGATGGCCTTGTTCCCTGGATGTGCTTTCTCAAGCAGCAGGACACTGCCTGCTTCTGCTCAGGGAACCACTTGGTGGCGGCAGCTGCCTCGCAACAACTAGAAAGCAGCCCTCTCCTTAGGGCTACAGACTTCTTGAAGCACTGGGATTAACCACTTTGGGGGAACAACACAAGTTCCCAGTTCCTGTCAGTGGCCCCCATGCTTGTGGAGTCCAACCTGGTCCAGAGGAGCTGCCAGCGGCAGTGCCCAATCCCCATGAGAGCAGTAATCTGCTCAAGTGGGGAAAATACAAGTGCTTCAGCTCCACCCAGAGATCTACAGGAGCTCTCGCTAGTAGTGCCCAATCAGTTTCAGAAGAGCTGCTGGCAGCAGCGCCCACTCCTCAAGAGAGGGCCACTGGTGCACACTCTGCCAGAGCTATGGGCTACCCAATTGGAGAAAATCACAAGATACAGGGTCCCCACCAGTGGCCCTGTGAAGGCCTCATCAACAACACATATTCCACACTAAGTGAGCTGGAGGAGGCCCATTAACTCACATTCCACACCACAATGGCTACAGAGAGCACTCCCACCAGCAGCAAGGCAGGGGGGAGGGACCACCAGAAACACATATGCTGCACCTAGAGAGAGCCTTTTAGCAACAGGTAGGGAGAAGCGCCCCCCCCCCCCGCCTCTGGGGCTTTAGAAAGAGATTCCTAGAGGGGCCAAGCAAGGGGAGTGTTGGCAGAACAGCAGCACCTTCCCCTAAAGGTGCAGAGAGCAGTCCCCCAGTCTTCCTCACAAAGGGAGGGGTGGCAGGAGAAACTGCTGACACTACAAGCTACAGAAAATAGCCCTGAAAGCTACCTGGTAGCAGGTGGGGCTGCAAGAGGCATTTCTACCCCTGTGAGCTACAAAGGCAATCCTATGAATGGGGAATCACCACCACCTGCCTCACAGACCCCCACCTTTAGCAGCCACCCTGCTCCAGGAGATGGAGTGTGATATCACTGCTCCCAACACATGCTCTGGGTACACGTATACCAACGCCACCCCTGATAACTCTAGGACTGGGCACCTGCTTCAGCATTTACATACCAATTGTCAAGAGGACAATAAACAGAAAGGAAGACAATAGGAGATGACAAAGAAGCAGCTTTCAGACAAAGGAACAAGACAAAACCACACAAAACCCACTAAATGTTGAGGATATAGGCAATCTACCTGGAAAAAAGTTCAGAATGAGGATAGCAAAGATGATCCAAGATCCTGGAAAAAGAGTGGAGATACAAACAGAGAATTTAAATGTTTAACAAAGAGCTAGAGGATTTAAAGAGCAAGATGAATAACACAATAGCTAAAATGAAAAATAATCTACAAGGAATCAATAGCAGGTTAACAGAGGCAGAAGAATGAATGAGGTGAAAGACTGAGTGGTGGAAATCACTGCTATAGAACAAAATAAAGAATGAAAAAAACTGAAGAGAATCTAAGAGACCTCTGGGACAACATTAAACATACTAATATTCAAATAAATAATATTAAAAGCCACATGGAAAAAAGCAACAAATCACATATAAGGGAACCCCCATAAGGATAACAGCTGATCTTTCAGCAGAAACTCTATAAGCCAGAAGGGAGTGGCAAAATACATTGAGGTGATGAAGAGAAGGAACCTAGGACCAAGAATACTCTACCCAGTAAAGCTCTTGTTGCATCCAACGTGGCGAGAAACAGATGTTCGGAGACTTTCAGGACTCAAAAGGATGTTACTTTATTGGCCAAAGTTTTTAACCTGCGCAGGGGCGAACTCTCGGTGTGTCCGGAGACACACTGCTCACAGGAGCTGCAGATGAGAGTCGCGCCTAACGCTTACAGCTAAGCCCTTTTATAGACGCAAGTAAGCAAGCAGTTAACAGAAGCAGATGTAGCGGTTAGTGATTAGCTATTATTGGAGTGCATGGGACTTCTGAATGTTGCAGACCTGGGGGGATGGAAAATTTTCTAAATGATAATCTGTTATGTCTCATCCAGTTTTTAATCTGTTATGTCTCATCCAGTTTTTATCGACATTTTATTGTGAATCACTTCTCTGACACTCCATTGTGAATCACTTTCCTGACACTTTATTGTGAATTACTTTTCTGACACTCCATTTAACTTTCTTGCAACCTAGGCATATAACTTTTTTATTTTCCTAACTTTAACATTCCACATAACTTTCTTATCATAACCCTTCTCTTGCAACACCCTTCTCAGAACATCTTGTTACTTTCTTATCATAACCCTTCTCTTGTAACATCCTTCTCAGAACATCTCGTTACTTTCTTGTCATAACCCTTCTCTTGTAACACCCTTCTCTCATAACCTTTCTTACAACATACACATGACTCTTATATGACTTTCTTTGTTCCTCTGACTTTAACACTCTCATTCAGATTTGATGGAGAGATCAAAAGCTTCACAGACAAGCAAAAACTAAGAGAATTCAGCACCTCCAAACCAGCTCTACATCAACTACTAAAGGAACTTCTCTGAGCAGAAAAGGAAAGCCACAATTAGAAACAAGAATATTACAAATGGAAAAACTCAGTAGTAAAGGAAAAGATAATATAAAAGTAGGAAATCACCCATTGACAAATATGATGTCTAAATTAGCAAGCATGAGAAGCGGAGAGTACAAATGCAGAACATTGAAAATACATTTGAAATTAAGAGACCAGCAAGCAGAAACAACTGCACACACATAGATGGATATATCAAAATATAATGGGAACCACAAATCAAATAACTATAATGGTCACACACATTAAAAAGAAAAAGCAAGCCAAACATAACACTAAAGATGGTCTGCAAAATACAAGAGAAGTCAACAAAAAGAGAAAGGGAAGAAAAAAGACCCAAAATAGCAATCCAAAAAAAAAATAAGTAAATGACAATAGGTACATACTTACCCATAACTGCACAGAATGTAAATGCAACTAAAAGATACAGACTGTCTGAATGGACTCAAAAACAAGATCCATATATATGCTGCCTACAGGAGACCCACTTCAGATCTAAGACTCACTTGAGATCTTAGTCTGAGATTTAAGATTTAAAATTAGAGCATGGATGAAAATATTACATGCAAATGGAAATTACAGAAAAGCAGGTAGAGCAGTACCCATATCATACAAAATAGATTTTAAAATAAAGGTAACAAGAGACAAAGAAGTACATTACATAATGATTAAAGGTTCAATCCAAGAAGAAGAAATAACAATTGTAAATATATATGCACCCAAAATAGGAGCAGCACGGGAGTTCCCGTCATGGCTCAGTGGTTAACAAATCCGACTAGGAACCATGAAGTTGTGGGTTCGATCCCTGGCCTTGCTCAGTGGGTTAAGGATCCAGTGTTGCCATGAGCTGTGGTGTAGGCTGCAGATGTGGCTTGGATCTGGCATTGCTGTGGCTGTGGTGTTGTGGTCTAGCTCCTATTAGACCCCTAGCCTGGGAACCTCCATATGCCATGGGTGTGGCCCTAGAAAACACAAAAAGACAAAAAAAAAAAATAGGAGCAGCACAATATATAAGGCAACTACTAACAACTATTAAAGGTGAAATAGACAATTACACAATAATTGTGGGGTACTTTAACACCCAACTTACAGCAACAGACAGATCATCCAGACAGAAAATCAACAAGTTAACACACAGGCCTTAAATAATACACTAGACCAAATAGACTTAACTGACATCTATAGAAATTTTCACCCCAAAGCAGCAGAATATACTATCTTCTCAAGTGTGCACAGAACATTCTTCAGGATAGATCACATCTGGGGTCACTGATCAAGCCTTGGTAAATTTTAAATAACTAAAGTTATTTCAAGTATTTTCTCTGAACACAATGCTCTGAGACTAGAAATCAACCTCAAGAAAAAAACAGCAAAAACCACAAACTCCTGGAAGCTAAAAAATATGCTACTAAACAACCAATGGATCATTGAAGAAATCAAAAAGGAAATTAAAAGTACACAGAGGCAAATTACAACTAAGCTACAACAATCCAAAACCTATGGGACAGAGCAAAAGCAGGTCTGAGAGGGAAGTATATAACCATACAATTTTATCTCAGGAAAGAAGAAAAAACTCAAACAACCTAAGCTTGCACCTTAAACATCTAGAAAAGGAAGAACAGACAAAGCTCAAAATCAGTAGAAGAAATCATCAAACTTAGAGCAGAAATTAATAATATAGAGACAAAACAATTGAGAAGATCAATAAAACCAAAAGTTGGTTCTTCGAAAAGATAAACAAAATTGATAAACCTTGATAAGCCAGACTCGTCAAGAAAAAAGGGGAGAGGGTTCAAATTGATAAAATTAGAAATGAAAAAGGAGAAATGGAGTTCCTATCATGGCTCAGCAGTTAACAAACCTGACTAGTATCCATGAGGATGTGGGTTCGATCCCTGGCCTTGATCAGTGGGTTAAGGGTCTGGCTTTCCCATGAGCTGTGGTTTAAGTTGCAGATACAGCTTGGATCTGGTGTGGCTCTGGCTGTGGCCAGCAGCTGCAGCTCAGATTCTACCCCTATCCTGGGACCTTCCATATGCCACAGGTATGGCAAAGGAAAGGAAAAAGGAAAAGAGAAGTTAAAATAAGCCCAAGTAGGAACACCCTGAGACATCTATTAATCAAACTGACCAAAATTAAAGACAAAGAAAATATTGAAAGCAGCTAGGGAAAAGAAACAAATAACATACAAGGGAACCCCAATAAGGTTATTAGCAGATTTTTGCAGAAACTCTGCAGGCCAGAAGGGAGTGGCACAATATACTTAAAGTGATGAAAGGATAAAAAACCTCCAACCAAGATTACTTTACCCAGCAAGGCTCTCATTCATATTTGAAGGAGAAATCAAAACCTTTAGAGACAAGCAAAAGCTAAGAAAATTCAGCAACAGTAAACCAGCTTTACAACAAATACTAAAGGAACTTCTCTAGGCGGAAAAGGCCACAACTAAAAGCAAAAATACTACAAATGACAAGGATCATCAGTAAAGGCATATATACAGTAAAGGCAGGAAATCATCCACACAGAAATATGCTACCAATATCAGAAATCACAAGAGGAGGGTGCAAATGTGGGACACTAGAGATGCACTTGCAGTTAAGAGACCAACAACTTAAAACAATCTCATTTATATATAGACTCCTATATCAAAACTTCAGGATAACTGCAAGGCAAAAATCTACAACAGATACACACACAAATAAGAAAAATCAACTCAAATACAACACTAAAGATAGTCATCAAACCACAAGAGGAGAGAACATGAGAAGAAGAGAAGAAAAAAAAAAGAACAACAAAAACAAATCCAAAACAGTCAATAAGATGGAAATAAGAACATACATATCAATAATTACCTTAAATGTAAATGTACTAAATGCCCCAACCAAAAGACATAGATTGGCTGAATGGATACAAAAACAAGAAAATATTCCATACAAACAGGAATCAAAAGAAAGATGGAGGAGCGATACTCATATCAGACAAAACAGACCTTAAAATAAAGAATATTAGATAAAGAGGGACATTATATAATGATCAAAGGATCAATCCAAGAAGAAGTTATAACAATTGTAACTATATATGCACTCAACATAGGATCACCTCAATATATAAGCAACTGTTAGCAACCTTAAAAGGAGAAACTGACAATAACACAATAATAGTGGGGGACTTTAACACCCCACTTACAGCGATGGAGAGATCATCTAGACAGAAAATCAACAAGGAAACACAGACCCTAAATGAAGCATTAGACCAGATGGACTTAATATTTATAGGACATTCCATCCAAAACCAGCAGAATATGCATTCTTCTCAATGCACACAAAGCATTCTCTAAGAGTGATCGCATTCTGTGCCATAAATCAAATTGCGGTATCTTTAAGAAAGCTGAAATGATATCAAGCATCTTTTTGACTGCAACGCTGTATGACTGGAAATCAACAACAAGAAAAAAAAACTGTAAAAAACACAAATACGTGGAGACTAAACAACATGATACCAAACAACCAATGGATTACTGAAGAAATCAAAGAGGAAATAAAAAATACCTAAAAGCAAATGACAACAAAAATACAACACTGCAAAACCTATGGGATGCAACAAAAGCAGTTCTAAGAGGGAAGTTTATAGCAATACAAGCCTACCTCAGGAAAAAAGAAAAAGCTCAAATAAACAACCTAACTTTACATCTAAAGCAGCTAGAGACAAGAACAGACAAGACCTAAAGTTAATAGAAAAGAAATCATAAAGATCAAAGCAGAAATCAATGAAATAAAAATAAGAAAACCATAGAAAAGAGCAATGAAACCACAAGCTGGTTCTTTGAAAATAAACAGAATTGATAAGACTGGCTAACGGTTTATCAGGAAAAAAAGAGGATTCAAGTCAATAAAATTAGAAATGAAAAAGGAGAAGTTACAATGGACATCACAGAAATACAAAGGATCATAAAAGAGTACTACATGGAACTATATGCCAACAAAACAGACAACCTAGAAGAAATGGACAAATTCATAGAAAAGTACAATCTTCCAAGACTAAACCAAGATGAAATAGAAAGATGAACAGACCAATCACAAGTACTGAAATTGAAACTGTGATTAAAAAACTTCCAGCAAACAAAAGTCCAGGATCAGATGGCTTCACAGGTAAATTCTATCAAACATTTAGAGAAGAGCTAACACCTATCCTTCTGAAACTATTCCAAAAAATTGCAGAGGAAGGGACACTCCCAAACTCATTCTATGAGACAACCATCACCCTGACACCAAAACCAGACAAAGATACCACAAAAAAAGAAAATTACAGGCCAATCTCACTAATGAACATAGATGCAAAATCCTCAACAAAATACTAGCAAACTGAATCCAACAATACATTAAAAGGATTGCGCAACATGATCAAGTGGGATTTGTCCTAGGGAAGCAAGGATTCTTCAATATCCACAAATCAATCAGTGTGAGACACCACATTAACAAACTGAAGAATAAAAACCATATGATCCTCTTAATAGATACAGAAAAAGCCTTTGACAAATCCAACACCCATTTCTGATAAAAACTCTTCAGAAAGTGGGCATAGGGGGAACCTACCTCAACATAATAAAAACCATATATGACAAGCCCACAGCTAACATCATTTTCAATAGTGAAAAGCTGAAAGAATTCCTGCTGAGATCAGGAATATAACAAGGATGTCCACTCTTGCCACTACTATTCAACATAGTTTTGGAAGTCCTAGCCACAGCAATCAGAGAAGTAAAAGAAATAAAAGGAATCCAAATTGGAAAGCAAGAAGTAAAACTATCACTATTTGCTAATGACATGACACTATACCTAGAGAATCCGAAAGACTCTTCCAGAAAACTGTTAGAGCTCATCAATGAATTTGGCAAAGTCTCTAGGATACAAAATTAATACACAGAAATCAACTGCATTTCTATATATTAACAACGAAAGATCAGAAAGAGAAATTAGGGAAGTAATCCCATTTACCATAGCATCAAAAAGAATCAAATACTTAGGAATAAATCTACCTAAAGAGACCAAAGACCTGTACTCTGAAAACTCTTACGATGCTGATGAAAGAAATCAAGGATGACATGAACAGATGAAAAGACACACCATGCTCTTGGATTGAAAGAGTCAACGTTATCAAAAATGACTATACTACCCAAGGCAATCTACAGATTCAATGCAATCCCTATCAAAGTACCAAGGACGTTCTTCAAAGAACCAGAACAAAATATTTTAAAGTTTGTTTAGGTGCACAAAAGACCCAGAATAGCCCAGAATAGCCAAAGACATCCTGAAAAAGAAAAATGGAGCTGGCAGAATCAGGCTCCCTGACTTCAGACTATGCTACAAGGCTACAGTCAGCAAAACCACATGGTACTGGCACAAAGACAGAAATATCGATCAGTGGAACAGAGTAGAAAGTCCCGAATTAAACCCATGCACCTACAGACAACTAATCTATGACAAAGGAGGCAAGAATATACAATGGAGAAAACACAGCCCATTCAATAAATGGTGCTGGGAAAACTGGACAGCCACATGCAGAAAAATGAAATTAGAACACTTCCTAACACCAGACACAAAAATAAACTCAAAATGGATTAAAGACCTAAATATAAGACCAGACACTATAAAACTCTCAGAGGAAAACATAGGCCAAACACCCTCTGACAAAAACAACAGCAACATCTTCTCAGATCCACCTGTTAGAGTAATGACAATAAAAACAAGAATCAATAAATGGGACTTAATTAAACTTAAATGTTTCTGCACATCAAAGGAAACCCTAAACAAAACGAAAAGACAACCCACAGAATAGGAGAAAATATCTGGAAATGAATCGACTGACAAAGGATTCCTCTCCAAAATTTACACATACCTCTTACAGCTCAATACCAAAAAAACAAACAACTCCATCAAAAAATGGGTAGATCTAAACAGACAATTATCCAAAGAAGACATACAGATGGCTAAAAAAAACACATTAAAACACATTCAACATCACTCATTATTACAAAAATACAAATCAAAACTACTATGAGGTACCACCTTACACCGGCTAGGATGGCCATCATCAAAAAGTCTACAAACAATAAGTGCTGGAGAGGGTGTGGAGAAAAATGAACCCCATTACACGGTTGGTAGGAATGTAAATTGGTGCAACCACTGTGGAAAATAGTATGGAGATTCCTGAGAAAACTAAGAATAGAATTACCATTTGATCCAGCAATCCCACTCCTGTGCATCTATCCAGTGAAAACCGTGACTCAAAAAGACACATGTACTTCAGTGTTCATTGCGGCCCTCTATACAATAGCCAAGTCATGGAAACAACCTAAGTGTCCATCAACAGAGGAGTGGATAAAGAAGATGTGATACATATATACACAATGGAGTATTACTCAGCCATCAAAAGGAAAGAAATAACGGCATTTGCAGCAACATGGATGGACCTAGAAATTATCATGCTAAGTGAAGTCAGACAATGAGATACCGACATCAAATGCTATTACTTACATGTGGAATCTAAAAAAATGACACAATGAACTTTTTTGCAGAACAGATACTGACTCACAGACTTTGAAAAACTTACGGGTTTCAAATGAGACAGGCTGAGGGGTGGGGGGGTGCACTGAACGTTTGGGATGGAAATGCTATAAAATTTGGTTGTCATGTTGTTTCATACCTATAAATGTAATAAAATTCATTAAGTAATTAAAAAAAATAAATAAAAATGAATAGACAACCCACGGAATAGGAGAAAAATCGATGCAAATGAGGTAACTGACAAAGGTTTAATCTCAAAAATATATAAATGACTCAACAAACACAAAACAAACAGCCCAATTGAAAAACGGGCAGAAGACCGAAATAAACATTTCTCCAAATAAGACATACAGATGGAAAGCAGACACATGAAAAAATTCTCAACATCAATTATTAGATAAATGCAAATAAAAATAAGGAGGTACCATCTCACACCAATCAGAGTGGTCATCATTAAGACGTCAACATACAACAAATGCTAGAGAGGATGTGGAAAAAAGTGTACTCTCCTTTGCTGTTGGTGGGAATGTAAATTGGTACAACCACTATGGAAAACAGCATGGAAGTACCTCAGAAAACAAACTGTAGAACTACCATATGATCCAGCAATCCTACTCCTGGGACTATATCTGTACAAAACTTTCATTAAAAAAGATACATGCACGGAGTTCCCATCGTGGTGTAGCAGTTAACGAATCCGACTAGGAACCATGAGGTTGCGGGTTCGATCCCTAGCCTTGCTCAGTGGGTGAAGGATCCAGCGTTGCTGTGAGCTGTGGTGTAGGTCACAGACATGGCTCGGATCCTGCGTTACTGTGGCTGTGGCATAGGCCAGCGGCTACAGCTCTGATTAGACCCCTAGCCTAGAAACCTCCACATGCCGTGGGTGCAGCCCTAAAATGACAAAAGGCAAAAAAAAAAAAAAAAAAGAGAGAGATACATGCACCCATATATTCATTGCAGCAGTATTCACAATAGCCAAGACATGAAAACAACCTAAATTTCCATTGACAGATGAGTGGGTTAAGATGTGGTACATAAATGCAATGGAATACTACTCAGCCAAAAAGGGACAAAATAATGCCATTTGCAGCAATGTGGATGGAACTAGAGACTCTCATACTAAGTGAAGTAAGTCAGAGAAAGACAGACACCATATTCTAGTACTTACATGTGGAGTCTAAAATACGGCACAAATGATCTGTCTCCAAAACAGCAACTGATCATGGACATGGAGTACAGATTTGTATTTGCCAGAGGGAAGAGGGAGTGAGTGGGATGGATTGGGAGTTTGGGGTTAGTAGATGCAAACTACTGCATTTGGAGTGGATAAGCAATGTCACTATTGTTTTGATTTGCATTTCTCTAATAACTAATGATGTTGAGCATTTTTTTCATGTGCCTGCTGACCATCTGTATGTTTTCTTTGTAGAAAAGTATAGTACAGGAAAGTATATGTAATCATTTGTGATGGAAAAGGATGGAGGATAATGTGAGACAAAGAATGTATGTATGGGTATAGCTGGGTCACTTTCCTGTACAACAAAAATTGACAGAGCATTGTAAATCAAATATAATAAAAAATAAAATTTAAAGAATTAAAAAAACTACAGTGAGGTACTACCTCACACCAATAAGAATGGCTACCATCAATATGTTTACAAATAACAAAAGCTGGAGAGAGTGTGGAGAAAAGGGAATGCTCCTTCACTGTTGGTGGGAATGTAATTTGGTACAATGGATAATGGACAACAATATGGAAGTTTCACAGAAGACTAAATATAGAACCACCATATCATCCAGCAATCCCATTCCTGGGTATATATCCAGACAAAACTACAATTCAAAAATATGCATGCATCCCTGTGTTCACAGCAGCACTATTCACAATAGCCAAAACCTGGAATCAACCTAAATGTCCATCAACAGATGAATGGGTTAAGAAGATGTGATACATATATACAATGCAATAATTCTCAGCCATAGAAAAGAACAAAATAATGCCATTTTCAGCAACATGGATGCAACTAGAGATTCTCATACTAATTGAGGTAAGTCAGAAAGACAAAAAGCGTATGATACCACTTACATGTGGAATCAAAAACTGTCACAAGGGAACCTATCTACAAAACAGAAACAGACTCACAGACATAGAGAACAGACTTGTGGTTGCTAAGAGGAAGGGGAGAGGAATTGGAACAGATGGGGAGTTTGGGGTTGGTAGATGCAAATTATTACATTTAGAATGGATAAGCAATGAGGTCCTAGAGTATAGCACAGAGAACTCTATACAATCTCTTGTGATATAACATGGTGGAAGACAGTATGGGGAAAAGGTGTGTGTGTGAGAATGACTGGGTCACTTTGCTGTATAACTGAAATTGACACCACACTGTAAACCAACTTTAATAAAAATTTAAAAAGTAATAACTAAAAGAGTGAAAATGTGTAACAAAAAGCATTAAGCAGTAGATCCACCATCTACTGCAGTCACAAGAATCATTAGCTCCTCCCTGAAGGACACATATGTCAGTGTCTGATGCACATCTCTTAGTTGCTTTGCAGACACTAAAACCCCCACCAAATGGAAGAAATTAATTGCATGATGACCACGAACCCGTGGCAACCAGACCAGCTGGAGCCTCAGAATAGATATTAACCCCCATGACACCCCATTACCTCCGCATCACCCAGAGAATTGTGTACGATCTGATCAAGAACCCTTCAACTCTCTCCCTTGCCTTGCCTTTAAAAACGCTTCCCTGAAATCCATTGGCAAGTTCAGTGTTTTGAGTGTTAGCTGCTTGTACTCACTTGGCACCTGCAAATAATGCTGCTCTTTTCTTCACCAGAACCTGGTGTCAGTAGATTGGCTAGATTGAAAAAGGGTGCGCTGACCCAAATTCGTTTCAGTAACAGGTGGGGATATCGAAGACCATGGGGCTAGTTAAGGAACACGAGCAATACTTCTTTCCCCAAAATGCAGCTTGTCAAGCCATTGGGGAGGCTCATCAAGGAACTCACCACAGCAGGAAAGCTCTATATAACTCGTTAGTTGAGCTCATTGTAACTCCTGGCAGGAACAGTCAGCCCCACAGTAGAAACACATCCCATCTGCACAATGAACACCCCCAACACGAGACCCCCCAGGAGACCCCCAGATAAAGCCCATTCAGACCACAGGGGCATATCCTGGAGAAGACTGGCACAGTGACTTCACTGTCGTGCCGAGAGCACAGGGCAGCTTCAGGCATTTCTTGATGTCAGTGGACATATTTTCAGGGTAGGTAGGAGTGTTCCCCACTGGAAATGAAACAGCTGGTGAAGTGACTGCAGCATTACTAAGAGATAATCCCCAGGACGGGGCTCCCAGGATCCTTACAAAGTGATAATGGCCCAGCATTCCTGTCTCAAGTGACAAAGCAGATAACAGGTGCTCTGGGCATACAATGGACTTTGCAGTCAGCATGGAGATCTAGATAATCGGAAAAAGTAGAGAGCTCCAATGAGACCTTACCAGGACTTTAGCCAAGCTACGTCAGAGGACTGGAGAAAATTGGTTCATTTACTCCCTGCTTGGCATGCAATTTGCCCCAAGAGCTAAGTTAAAGTTCAGTGCCTTCAAGGTCATGTAAGGTAGACCCACTCCCCAAACCTGAGAGAGGAGACACTTTAGCTCCCTTGCAATGGAAAAGCTCAGTGCCCCTCCAAGTAGGAGAAACCACGGTAACCAGGTGCTACCCATACCCAACAACCTGCCCTCCACCCCTTCCAGCCAGGAGACCAGGTGCATCTAAAAACCTGGAAAACCTGCAGCCCCGAGACCAGCTCACTCCCAAGAGGAACGGATCCACCAGGTGATGCTCATCACCCATCTGCCCCAAAGCTGCGGGGGACACCCTGTGGGGACATCACGCTCAAGTGAGGGGGCTCCGAGCCCCAACCTCCAGAGAGACAACCTGGGCCAACCGAGTCCCCTAACCACACGTGTGAACCTCGCTCTGTGAAGCTTCTCTTCTGAAAAACAATACCAATGTGTCCTCAGAGAGCTGCCCAGGGTGGGGTCTGTCCACCGGCCACTATGCAGGACTATTGACACGTGGGTGCAGCTGGCCTAAGAGAAAGCCGCTTGTCTGCAGAGACCAGACCACCTAATCTGGCTGAACAAACCCTGAGTGACGTGGCCACACTACTGCCGCTGAAGTCTGCACCTTTCCTGGGGTCGTTAGTGACCGTGAGCATCTATAAAACCCTCGAGGGTGGCCCAGGGACAGGACAGTTGAGGCCGAGGCCTGGGGGCCACACGTCTACAGGCAGCAGGAGAGGCCCTGACCCTCCCCAGGTCTGTGTAAACCCCACACTCACGGGAAGCGGCTTCAGGAACCAGACCTGCACCCTCAGCGCCCCTCAGGACAAGTTCTCGGACACAGAGGAGGCTGTACCACCGGTCAAACCCATCAGCAATCCCCGGAGTCAACAGGGAATCTTGTCATAAAATAAAGTCTAACCTGTTTTCGCTCTCTTTGTGCTTCGCTGAGTGCCATCTGCTCCCAGGGTGCCTCATGTAGAGGCCGCTGATCTGGCTCTTCACCCGCGTCCCGGCGCAACATGGCTGAGCCGCCACTCCTCTGGGTGGGCCGAGCGCAGAGACGCTACACACCTGCCCCTGTGCGCTGGCGCCTGAGCTGAGTATCTGCCGGAAGTGGAGGAAGCCCCGCCCCGCCCCGCGGGAGCCCCGCCCCGCCGCACGGGGGCCCCGCCCTCCCCCCCACAGGAGCGCAGACAGCAGCCCTGCGAGGGCTTCTGGGGCGAGCACGTGCCTTAGAGCCCCAGCTGGTACCAGTCTGGGCTTTGATTGAAGAATAACGCTCTCCTCTCCTTCCAGCCAAACTAAGCCTCCTTCTGTGGATGCGAGCAACACTGGGCGGAAGGTCCCTGTTCGGGTCTGACTCGGGAGGGTCTACAACAGAGCAGGAAGGAATCAGGCTGTGTGATGTCTCTTAGAGACAGAGCTAAGGGAGCAGCTAAGAAAATGTTTGGTTTCTTAAATATGAGTGTAGTCTGCGTGCTCCCTTGAAAAGTGATGTCGACTCTTGGAAACTTGTGCCTCCCCTCCTGATAGAAGCCACGTGAGGTTCTATCAGGTCAAAGAATTAAAGCAACAGCCACTCACACCCTCTCAGAGGTGGGAATCTTGAAGGAAATCCACTGTCCGGGAGACCCGAACTCACACTAAACCCAGGAGCCAACAGCGTCAGAGCGTTTCCTCCTTCAGACGCCCCCATGCCACAGACCTGAGCCCCAGGAAACGCCCCTGTCCTCTAAACTGAGGGGCTGAGACTTGGGACTTGCCTGACTGGCCAGGGGACTGGAGCCTGATTCACGGGAACTAGTGGTTCCTACGGGGATGGGCTTCCTGCAGGGGGCGGTAGAGTCACATGAAGACAGTGGAAGGCAGGCCTCAATATAATACCAAGGGCAAGAGGAATGGTGTGGCCCTGGCGAGTTCCCACTAGGGGGCCTTTTGGCAAGAGGCCGATTCTCTAGTGTTCCCTTTTATAAGCTGGGAAAAGGCACCTTGTCAGAGCTGTAGCCATTTCCCTTCTCCACTGAAACACCCTTTTGAAGTTATTCCAGCTCCCGAGTCAGAACGTCCCTGCCCAGGGCAGAGCTGACAGGACAGACCGCGGAGATGGGAAAGGGGACAGTCGCCCCACATCCACGCACTGACCTCCTGGGACAGAGCATCAGCCTGTCAAGTGAACTGAGACCCAGGGACTCAGGTCCTGCCCCACAGTCCCGTGCAGGCTGAGCCAGGAGGGGAGGGGACATTCCCACCATCTCAGGGAGAGTCCTTAGGGCACAGCTCACGACGCCAGGAAGCAGGAGCCATTGTCTGTCACACATAAGCCACCCAAGACAAAGGGCCTTAAACAGCAGGCACTGATCTATTATTTAGCACCACTGGGAGGGCTGAGGAGAAGGTTGTTGCTGGCCTCATGGGCTCACTCACCTGCCTGCACCCATCTCGGGGCCCAGCTGGGCCTGGGTGTCCAGGACGGGCCTCACTTCCATTTTAGGCCTGGGCTGGAGTGGCTGGAAGAGCTGGGATGGCCTGGCCTCTCTCTCCACGTGGCTTCTCACCTCAGGCTGCTTACAGCATGGTGGTCAGGGAAGGGT
>PVHT020002874.1:4384241-4394518 GCA_004024745.2 Catagonus wagneri | reverse complement strand
AATGACCTACCTCATAGGAACCCAGTGATGACTACAAACTACAGGTTGAAAACACACCAAGCTACGTGTTGGCTGTGATTATGATGCTGCTCAGAGACATGGCCCCTTAGTCCATGCAAAGCAGCAGCATCACTTGGCTTGAATGATGAAAAGAAAACATCTGGGAGGCCATCTGTGAATCTTCTGATTTTATCTTTAAAGAAGCCCAGGGGTGTAGCTGAGACACATTTAAATCAGTGAACATGATAACTTGGGAGGCAGAAAAGTTGATTAAAAGATTCCCAACTCTTTCTAACCTAAGACTTTGAGAAATTAACTAGGCTCTTCTGCCTCAGTTTCTTATCTGAGGGATAATACTACCAGCTCAGAACAGCTGTGAAAATTAAAAGAGAAAATATCAAGAAAAAAAGTTCAAATTCAGAACAAGCAGAAAGAATATAAGAGCAGTAGGTGGTGGGTTTCTTGGCCCTCTCCCCCACTCCTTCTCTTGGGCTTGGTTCATTGTAGTTCCTCCAATGGAGGTTGAAACTAAGTCTAATATTTAAAATCCAGCTGGTAGATAAAAACACCATTGTGCAATTAGATCTTACTAAAAGCAGGAGAGCAATAAAAACTCCCCTGCATGAATAAAGGCCAGCATGTGGTTCAACAGATTGAGAATTCTGGCTCAAGACTCAGTCGGTTCATCTTCACTGAACAGCATGGCCCTAGTTCAATCCCAGTGACCCTCAACCTCATCTTTAAAGCAGGTCTAACTTTTGTGTACATACTGGCACGTATATTATCAAGTTAAAAAGCACTGAACAGTAAGAGAGGATTTCTACTTTTAACTTAATGGAATAATGAATTTTCTCTCTTCTCATCCTTTCAGAAATCACCCTAAAAAGGATAATTGCCAGATAAAAATTAAGCTCAATCACTGATGAAATTACGAGTTACATCCAGACGGGCTGCTGTATGCAACTGGACCCAATGGGCTGTGGCAAGGCAGAGAGAAGGGACATAACAGGCACAGATCTCCGCACTCTCGGGAGAGCACGGTTCTCCAATTAAGAGGAAGATTCTCATAAGGTGCCAATTTAGAATCACTATTTGCCTGAAGCATGTACATTGGCGATGTCCTAGGAGAAGAGAGATTCTGAAATGCAAGCAGTATTAACTGCCCGTCACTGCAGGCTAGGCAAGAACACAGGCTAAATGAATATGTGTTCTCAATTTCTCTCCCACTCACTGATAGACATATCAACACACATTCTCTTTCTATCTATGCCGTGAGAAGCTTCTGTATTAAGCAGAGAAAATTCCATCCAGTCTGAAATGACGCCCTAGCCACAACTACCCACAAATATATGGTCTAGAAAAAACTCAAAGCAGGGAGTTCCCATTGTGATGCAGCAGAAACGAATCTGACTATGAACCATGAGATTGCGGGTTCAATCCCTGGCCTCACATAGTGGGTTAAGGATCCGGCACTGCCAGGACCTATGGTGTAGGTCAGACGTGGCTTGGATCTGGTGTTGCTGATCTGAGCGTAGGCCAGTGGCTACAGCTCAGATTAGACCCCTAGCCTGGGAACCTCAATATGCCACGGGCATGGTCCTAAAAAGACAAAACAAAAACAAACAAGCAAACAAAAACCCTCAATGCAAAGGCGAGTAGTAGAAATAACAATAACAAAAAAAGTAGTCAGTATCTGTAAAATAGACAAATGAAAAACGAGGAAAAGGAACAAAATGAGTATATGAGGGATGAAAAAATACACACTGGACAATTGAAAATTACGTAAAAAGACAATGCAATACATTCAAAGAAAATGGAGAACAATCATCCTGTGGACAGTAGGAATCAGAGCACAGGAGAATATGGTACAGCAACAGAAGATGATGAAACATGAGTTGATAGACGCCAAAGATAAATGAAAATATCAAAGAAATGACAGTTCTGAAGGCCACATAAAGAAGATTAGTTACAGCTAAGAAAAATAATAGAGACATGGAGGACAGGATTGAGAAAGAAAGCTACATCATTATAAATTAATAAAAATTTTAAAAGAATTAGGGAGATAAAATAGACAGGACAGGCAACATATATATTATAGATATTTATAAAGAGGAGAATCCAAACAAATAAAACAAATTCAAAGACATAACTCAAGTAAACTTCTAGAAATAAAATACCTGAATATAAGGACCAGGAGTACATGATGTCCTAGGAAAAACCAATGACCTTTGAAATAGAGAAAGAATCCTCTGTGCATCCAGGGGGGAGGATCAGATTATTTGAAATGAGAAGCAGCAGATAAATATTTCCACACAATTGACCCTTGATCAAGGCGGGGCTGAGTGGCTCTGACCCTCTAAATGGTCAAAAATGTGTGTGTAACTTTACAGTCACTCTCCATATCCACACAGTCAACCAAATGTGGATCAGGCAGTGTTACAGCACACATTCACTGAAAAAAATCTTCAAACCTGTTCTGTTCAAGGGTTACCTATATTTACAATAAATCAGGGATTCTAACTCTAATGGACCCTCCTTTAAGATGCTACAAAGCCTTGTTTTCAAACTTTTATTTGCGCTGCTGCCCACAACAGTAAATATATTTAATTTTACATTGAGCTCCAGTACAGATTTACTAGCTCTATCTATATTTAAGTATCCTGAAAGTAATTCATGAAATATTTACCACTACTAGGAAAGATACATTGCTGGTTTTTGTCCATTCCACTCTTTTCTATTGCATTTCTTAACACCTGCTGGTCACCACTGACTACGCAGATTTCATAGCCTCACTAATGACTTACATACAACCCAAGTTTTAAAAAGGCTAAACTAGAAGAAAGACTTTAGCCAACCAGAGGTGTAAAAAGTGTCCTTTAATAGAAGAAAGTAAAATAATAGATGTTTAAGTATTTTTAAAGATTTGAAAGTAAACAGTAAAAGAAAAACTAAACGCTTAGTAGAACATAGAAAAGGACAATAAGAATGTTGATAATGTGGAGTCAATAATAAGGAAGTAAAGTGTTTCTAGAAGAAATTGAAACAACACACACAATAAAATGCAAAAAACAAAAATTACAGACTATAAACTAAAAAGTTTTAAGAAAACCTAAAAACTGAAAGCATAACGCAACAGAGTTAAGACAAAACATACCTACGTGGGCAAAGATTAAGTCTCAGAGCTAAACCTAACTACTTGCCATGGAAGGAGACACATCTACAGTTGACATTAAAAGCCAGTCAGGAGTTCCCGTCATGGCAAAGCAGAAACGAATTCGACTAGGAACCATGAGGTTGTGGGTTCGATCCCTGGCCTCGCTCAGTGGGTTGAGGATCCAGTGTTGCCGTGAGCTGTGGTGTAGGTCGCAGACGCAGGTCAGATCTGGCCTTGCTGTGGCTGTGGTGTAGGCTGGCAGCTGTAGCTCTGATTCGACCCCTACCCTGGGAAACTCCATATGCTACGGGTGTGGTCCTAAAAAGAAGACAAAAAAAGCCAGTCAAAGACATATCAAGCAAATAAAAACAGGGGACTCAAATTCAGTTTCGAACCATTCAGGGCCAGAGACATTAAATGAATCGAAGAAAGCTACTCTAAAGCAGTGGAAATACATAATTCATAGTGTAAAACGAAGTCATGAATATCTCGGACTGAAAAATTGTAACATTAAAATTATCAAAACAAAAATGACAAGAACTACAAAGTGAAACTTGCTGTAACAGAAGACTAATTCACCTAAGTCCTATTCATTCCAAATGGAGCAAAATAAATAAGGATAGAGAAAACCGATGTAATTAATACTAATCACTCTAATTAAAATTAAACTCTATATCTTAAATAGATAATAGTCCTTTTTTTAAATGCCCAAAGAACATCCACGAAAAGTACCCCATATACTAGACCACAAAAAAATATTAATAAATACTGTTTCTGAGTAGAAATACTAAAAGGACATTTTTTTTATCACAAGGCAATGAAATGAGTGAAATAATGTATAAAACAGAAAACAAATAAACATTAAAAAAAAGTCCTCTAGGGAATCTGAAAGATCTCCTCAAATAATTCTTGGACTAAAAAGGAAATGAAAACCAAAACTGCAGAATCTATAAATAAAAACCTAACTATGATAAAAGCACTATACACCAGAACCTACAGGATATAGCTAGAACACTATTCAGATAAAAGGTCACAGACTTAAAATATTTGTATTAATAAACAAGAAGGAATGGAATTAATGCATTTAAGAAGTAGGAATCAACAACAGAGTAAATCGAAGGAAGGAAGGAATTATTAAAGATAAAAAACAGAAAGAGATAATTTATAAAGAAGAATACAAGTTGTAAATGAATCTCTTCCTTCTTTGGGGGAAAAACAAAACTGCAACAATTAATTAGAAGGGAAAGTGAGGAATAGGGAAGAGAGAAAGCAATAAATACTATGTAGCCTTCAAAAAAAAAAGAGAGAACTATGCATTGAGAAAATCTGAGATATAATATAAAAGAAAACAGCAAGGAACAGCTATCCTTTGTGCTTAGAAACAGGAAGGCCACACATGCTCAGCACAAGTTCTTCCTGACGCACAGAGCACGTCAGCAGAACAAAGGTGGTGCCGGGGCTCCACCCTGGAGGACGGGCTGTGTGGTGACTGGAGTGGCAGAGTGACTTACTTCTTACTCATAAATTTTAAAACCCATTTTTAAAAATAAAGTTTTTGAATTTGGTAGCAGTACATATATCATTTGTTTAAAAACTGATGATTAAAAAGGATTAAAATACATTTTCATTATTTAGATTTTCTAAAGCTACTTATCATTAGGAGGTTAGGGCTCAAACTACAGGCTTTAAAGAAATGATCCCCCTTTTATGCTGTAAAGGCTCTATATTCTCAGAGCACTGAAGCACATCCCCCTCATCTGATCCCTGTAATACCAGAGGGAAGAAACCAGCAGGGCTGTGACCCTGCTCTGCACACAGGGGAGGACCTGAGGTTCAGAGACCTTGGGGACAGGCGGCCACGTGGCTGCTGAGTGCCTCCCCCACTATTCACGCTGCCCCAGGCTCCTAGATCTAGGATGTTAGGATATCTTAACTCTGGGGTTGTAACTGGTGATTTCATAAACAGGTAACAGACAACAGGTTGTTCTGTGTGAGGTTATACAGGGAATCCCCTAAATGATTATCAGGTCTTAGAAGGGAAGCTCTGATTGGGAGAGAAAGCGCTCTGTCAATTTCGGGCACAAAAAAACATCGGGCTCCAAGTACAACTTCTCTACATGTGCATACAGTATAAGTATTTGCAGAAAGTCTTCATTGTCCCTAATCCTGTAGAAGAAAATGTGCCAATAAAACGGTAGAAAGGAGACACCCCGGCCACCATGACTAAGCAAAATCCAGCCAACTACCCCTAACGACCTCTCCTCCACGCATCTGCTTCTGTAAACTTGCTTCCGCATCTACTACCTTGCCTGTCCTCACTCTGGTCAGACCCACCAAGCATGGACCCAGAAGAACTAGCCCAGAAAAGCCTTGTGAAACCCTTACTCGGGGCTCAGACTCTGGAGAGCAATCTCCTCTGAGGGACCCCCCCCACCCGGCGTAATAAAGCTGAGTCCTCCAACCCTCCGAGTGCTTGCTTGGTTTCTTGCCAGGTCAAAGAGCTGCTGGAGCTGATACACTGCAGCCACAGGGCTGCTGGGCAGCTGCCATAACAATCCAAGTCTTGAACCAGAGAACTCTGCCAACTCCTCAGCCAGCTCCGTGATCCTGGCCAGTTTCCTAGCCTATGAACAGTGGAAGGAACTGCTCTTCATTTCTAAGGAGGAGGAATGAGATGAAACAGGGACAGAGAGAACTCAGGCTACATTTTAGATAAATCTTTCATACAGAAGTACTGTGGATACTGGGCCGTATCTTTAAGAGTTATTTTAAATATTACTTGTGTAATATTCTACTTAGAAGTGAAAATCTGGGAAATGCAGAAAAGTATGGAGAAGGAAAAATGCACTCATCATTTAATGCCCAGAGATAACGTTTTGATGAGAAGCCCCATCATGTACAGTTGGAACCTCCTCCTACCTGAGCCACGCATCTCAAGGGACAAGAACACCAGACCCTCCTTCCCTCCCTCCATCCTTCCATCAGTCCCACTCTCACCTTGGTCCAGACAGAATTACAGGCAGCTGCATGACAATGGCTAAGTCTTTTAAACCAGGTCTCAGTTATCACATCTGTAGGACATCTGTAGGACAAGATACCACCACCTCACCTCTGTTACGGCGACACCACATGGCCTGCGTGTTACTTGTCAAGCACCTTCCTCACACCACATAACAGAGCTTAGTGCTCTCACACACCTCAGCTCTAGAAAAGGCTTTGTTAAAACTTCAAGCACCATTCAGACTACAGTGTTAAGGTTGTGTGAACTCCTGATTTGTCCTAATGACAACTGCATCTTCTAGAAGGCAGAGGAAGATTAGGGAGGCAACTTGACCTAATTCTAAACAACAAAGAATTAGGGAGACTTAGTATCATGTTGGAGTTTTCTTTACAAATTAGAAAACAGAAGCAACCTACACCTTTCCCTGGTACATCTTTCTGAACCCAAAATAGTCCAGATTTTTCCCCTCAAACTCTCAAATTTCCTGGATGTTCCTTGATAGCACTTGCGTCACAAATGGGCAGAGGACGAATCAGGATAAAATGTAAAGGGTCTGCAGAATGAGAGTGTTCTGTGCTGTATGGGAATCTGAACCCGTTAGAGTCCAAACCTGTGGAAAGTCTAATCTCTAGTCTCTCTCTTATGTACATGTGCCTGCACCCGTGAGCTCACACACACCCTGCCCAACCCCTCCTCTTCTCAGATTCTCAGCAGACCTGCCTTCAGCCTGCAACTTGTTGTCAAGGCCCAGCCATGCTTAGTCTCTGGAGGCTCAAAATTGCAAAGGGCACAGAGTGCTTATTATCAGACTCTCATGGATATCCTGAAAAGTGAACCACAGAAATGAACTTTAACTACGATTCTCTGCTTGAAGCTCACCTGTTTTGCTGTTTCAGTGAGGGCAGAGGCCTCAGCCTCCCCCACTTGTTGCACCATCTTGGAAAATAGGCTGTTTCTATTTTGCAGCAACTGATATGGCTGATTGTATTCTATCTGTCTTCCTGAATCCAAAACCTGAAAATCAGCAGAAAGAAACTTATCAATGTTTCCCAGTAACATAATTCAGATAATTTATATTGCACACTGATATGTTCACTAATTGAAAATTAAAAGGAAGAGGGAGGCGCTCTTATTCTGCTTTCTACTTACTAGTGGCTTTGCTTAATGGTGTTGGAGAGAAGAAAGTCTGAAACAACTTGCCCAAATGATACAGCTATAAAAGTAGTTCTGAGGTTAAGTGGTACTTAGTTCTTCATTTAGGTCATTTTTAGACTAGATGTATTTTAAGAGAAGGTGCTGAAACTCTGAACAGGACACAGATTGTTTTTCCATAGTTAAGTATTGCAGTTACTTGTATGCCCCATGGTATTTACCTAGAAAGCTTTACTAAATCTCTTAAAGGCAACTTTCCTGTTAATCATTTGTTTACCAAGGTGAAGTATTCCTAAGGGAAGCTTGCTCAAAAGAATTCAAGAAAAACTGAATCTGTCACATCCACATAATAATTTAAATGTCCTCCAACTGGGCAAGCCAATTTAGATGCCCTGGATGGGCAATTTAACTTAATCACAAAACAGTGGAACATAACTACTCCTCCTGATGTTGAAAAAAGAAGAAAAAAATGCAATTTTAAGACACAGGTCTCCACACCCCTTTGGTCAATTAAACTATGAGACAGCCGGCAAGAATATATATGGAGAAAAGACAGTCTCTTCAGCAAGTGGTACTGGAAGATCTGAACAGCTACATAAAGATCAAGGAAATTAGAACACTCCTTCACATCATAAACTATTTACTCGAATGGTTTAAAGACAACTATAAGACACGATACTATAAAACTCCTAAAAGAGAACATAGGCAAAATACTCTTAGATATAAACTGTAGCACTATTTTTTTAGATCAGCCTCCCAAGGCAAAAGAAATAAAAGCAAAAATAATCAAATGGGACCTAATCAAGCTTAAAAACTTTCACGCAGTAAAGGAAAGCACCAACAAAATGAAAAGACAACCTAAAGAATGTGATAAAATATTTGCAATGATGTGATCGATAAGAGGTTAATATCCAAAATATACAAACACCTCAAACAACTATCAAAAAAAAAAAAAACACAAAAAAATAAAAATGCGCAGAAGTCCTAAATAGACAGTTCTCCAAAGAAGACATACAGATGGTCAACAGGTACATGAAAAGATGCTCAACATCACTACTTATTAGAGAAATGCTAAAATCAAAACAATGATGAGGTATCACCTTACACTGTCAGAATGGCCATCATCAAAGTCTACAAGTAATAAATGCTGGGGAAGGTAAGGAGAAAAGACAGCCCGTCTACACTGTCAGTGGCAATGTAAATTGGTGCAACCATTTTGGAAAACAATATGAAGGTTCCTTAAAAAGTTGAAAATAGACCTTCCATATGATCCAGCAATCTCACTACTGGGCATATATCCAGAAAAGATGAAAACCCTAATTCAAAAACATACATTCACCTCAAAGTTCATAGCAACATTGTTTACCAAAGCCAAGAGATGGAAACAACCCAAATGCCCATCAACAGATGACTGCTTTAAGAAGGAGTGGCACATACATACATTTGGGTATTTATCAGCCATAAAAAAGGAAGAAATACTGCCATTTGTACCAACATGGATGGACATAGAGAATATCATACCAAGTGAAGTAAGTCAGAAAAAGACAAATATGGTATTGATATATATATGGAATCTAAAAAATAATAAAAATGAATCTATATAAAAAACAGAAACATACTCACAGACATAGAAACCAAACTGAGGGTTACCAAAAGGGAAAGGGAGGGGGTTATAAATTAGGACACTAGCATCAACAAACTACTACACAAAAAAAATTCAGCAAAAAGGATTTATTATATAACACAGGGAACTATATCCAGTATCTTGTAATAACCTGTAATGGACAATATTCTGAAAAAAGTATACAACTTAATCACTTTGCTGTATACCTGAAAATAACACAACACTGTAAATCAACTGTACTTCAATTTTTAAAAAAGAGTAAGTAACGTGTGGCTGAAACACGTTTGAGGAAAACAAGTAAATTTTCACTAATTTCTATAATTATTCAGCAAATATTTACTGCATATTTAACTGCATTGATGGCATTATGCTAGAAGCTGTGTTAGAGGCAAACACAGGGAGCCTGTGCTGATAGGAGAGAGAGAAAAAAACCCTCAAGTGTTTATGATGCAAGAAAAAAAGCACAGCAAGGAGCAGTTTCATAGTCAGAGAGGAGAGGGAGCTGAAAGGAGCAGGAGTGCAGTGTGGCCAAAGCTCACGTCAGGGGCTACAAAAGTTGCAATGAGACACAGACTGAAAAAAAGGCCTAGAACAGAATTTTACCCACTTGGCTTTTACATTTACTGGTTTGATCAAGATTCTAGATATTTCAGAAGAAATAAACATAAAGTGACTTAATTTTCTTTATGTACAGAAAAATTTTGTATAAGTTTGAATTTTTAGTTTAATATCCTTTATAGCTACAAGAAAAGGCTCTTGTTATCTCCCCCTGTGTCCCCACTCTTCCTGTAACACAAGTTAAACTATAAACTAACCACACATTCAAGTGGGTGCGATAACAACCCCTCAAGCCCAGGCTCTCTCCAGGAACACCAGTCCCAAATTGCTCACCACTCTCTAGTAGGTTAAGGAAAATACACTCCATGAGATGAGGCAGTCAGTTACACAGGCTCGATGAAGAGTGTTTATCGGGCCTGTGTATCTGCAGATATTCAGGTAACTGTCCCAGACATAAAAATCTAATGGACCCACTGCAAACTAGTTTGCTCCACTGTCACTGGCAGGATGCCATCAGTGATAATGGGGTGGCTGCAGGGAGAGGTGGGGGACAGGGTGGAGGCATAGCCCATGAAAAGAAAGAGACGGGGAGTTCCCTTCCTGGCGCAGCGGTTAACAAATCGAACTAGGAACCATGAGGTTGTGGCTTCGACCTCTGGCCTTGCTCAGTGGGTTAACGATCTGGCGTTGCTGTGAGCTGTGGTGTAGGTCGCAGACGCGGCTCAGATCTGGTGTTGCTGTGGCTGTGGCGTAGGCCAGCAGCTGTAGCTCCCATTCAACCCCTACCC